>JARJDX010080049.1:0-43826 GCA_030264735.1 Gymnusa sp. GC000175
CTACCAGTTCTGACCTACGGTCTAGAGACAATGGCGATGACGATCAAAAGTGCGAATAAGCTGAGAATTACCCAAAGAGCTATCGAACGCAGAATGCTTGGGGTTAGCTTAAGAGACCGGTTACGCAACGAGGAAATCAGAGAAAGATCTAATATAATTAACGTGGTCCAGAAAATAGCCGAAGAGAAGTGAAGGTGGGTAGGACACGTGGCTAAACACCAGATGGACATAAAGGATTACGCAATGGAGGCCACGCACACACAAAAGGAGCATCGGAAGACCACAGAAGAGATGGGCAGACGACATCTACAAACATGCAGGGAAAATATGGCACCAACAAGCACAAGACAAAAAGATGGAACAAAAAAGGGGAGGCCTACATCCAGGAGTGGATAAGCAAAGGCTGCTGAAGAAGAAGAAGGAGAATTAAATTAAACAATATGTTGCCATCGTGTTATTACGAATTATTGGAAACATATCTTCCTGATCGCTTGTTTCGGGTTAAACATGAAATGAAGAATACTGCTCAAAGCTGCATCTAACTACAAGATTGTGTATGTTGGCAATAACTCCAATAGTAACATCCGTTCAAGGATGTTATAAATACACTGGATTGCTAACTTACATAATTTCCGTTTTGACAGTGATGACCGCCATTTGTATGGTATGCAAAAATTGCGCTAAATTTAAAATTTTTAATGTATTTGCTATAAATAGTCAAGCATTACACTGACACTGACAATGACACTGACAGATAATTGTGATTAAATTACATAATACCGCGGTGTTGCCAAACTTATTCCCCCAGTTTCCCCACTACTCACTTCACTTTTACGCGTATGTCATCTAACCAGTGTATATATAACACCATCCGTCACTTATGAATGATATATAACCTATGTCTCTGCTACTTGATGGAAATAATTTCAATAAAATGTTGCTTAATAAGGAACAACGATGAGTTCCTAAAATGTTAAATTAAAAAAAAATGATGGCAATAAATTTATTTCAAATTTAATTCTAAACACTTTTGTACTCTTAAATTTTTTCCATAATCTTGATACTTTTTGAAATATTTGCAAAAATAAACTTCCATTTCCGGTTGGTAAATTTTGGCCAAAAGTCACTGGGACCTCCCAAATATTGTTTAAAGCTTACATATGAACTTCCAGACCGATCAGAATAGCAGTATTGTAGGGAGGATACAAACAGATAGACAGACATACAGACATAACTTTGAAAATAATTTTTTCTGAAAAAGGAGAGTCGAAAACGGATATTTCCGCAAAAATCTCCATTTTTTTCGTGATTATTATACTTTGCATTTACAGCTAAAACAACAACTTCATTTAAAAATTGGTCAAAATAAGTGCAAAAATAAAATAAAAATTCTAATCCTGATCTCATAAAAACCTTTAAAAGTTAATTAGCCAAATGTCAAAAATAGTTAATTGTTTAACTAGGCACAAAAATTACAGATTTACTGTAGTATTTTAAAAACTATCGCCATGAAATGTTTGTTTTTGACAGTTGACATGCTGTGAAATGTCACTTTTACAGCCGGCAGTAGTTAAAACACAAAAAATGTCTAGGCAGTAAAAGTAACAATTCACAGTCTGTAAACCGACAAAAAACAGCACTTTTAATGTCAATCGGCAAAAAATAATTTAAAAAGTTTTGAATCCACTTTTAAATTTAAATTAAGTTTACTCATGACAACATTATGGGTATTAATTTACGTACGCCTAAATTGATTTAGTAATTAAAAATCGCTGAGAAAATCCGGATTGAAAAACTAAATAAACATTGAGCTTAGTGAAGTGGAAAATACAATCAAGCAATGACGAGGAAATATCATTGATTTGCGCCCTAAAAAGCTGCAATTATAACAGATTAAAAAAAACATGCTTTCTATCAAAAAAATCAATTCTTCAATTATTCGTGGGCGTTAATTGCATATTTCTTTTTCTACCCTTGCCACTTTTAAAGAGGTATATATGAGTGCAGTAAATGAGTTATAAGTTGAAGATGTGGCATCTACTTGAGGCATGTGGACTTCTCCACCCTAACCACTCTCACCATCGATTCCCTTAATTCAAGCCTCCGCTTTCATCCCCCTCTCAAACTTGTGTAAACAATTCAATTGTTCATCTAAAATCTAGACTGTTGAAAACTTTGCTTCTGGATTATGTTGCGAATTTTCATCTTGAAATATTTACATTTACAAATATTGCAAGCATTGCACTGACGAATAAGATTTTTTTCTCGTGAACGTGTAAAGTAATCATATGGCTATTTATAAAACTAGAGTGGTATTCTCGTTGAAACGGACCAGTCGTTAATAAATTGTTACACAAAACGTGCGTGTTTCAATGCGAATAAAATGATTAATCCAGATTCCGAAAAAAAAAACCATATTAGTGATAACACACTGCAAAAAACCATCTGTGACGACGTAAATGTAATTATCCTTAATCACTTCCACGATGGTTCAGTCAGACATGTTGACAGCGATGAAGATGTGCCGCAAATAAAAACTGAAAGACCCCCAGTAGACTATTACAAGATAAAACGTCCATCTAGAAAATCATTTTGCGAATGCAGCCGGTCTCGAAGTCCATCAGTAATGGAGAGGCTTTATCATTCGGAATCAAGTAGATCCAGAAGTCCGTCTTTTCGAGACAACACATTTTTTCTTCCGGAAGAGAAACGACGAGATAGTGTACGACAAACTAGAGCTCAAGGGGGTAGGAGGAAAAGCTCGACACGCTCCAGCCGCAGAACTTCTCTTCCGAGACAAGATGTAAGGCGACGTGCCGCTCCTTTAGAAATCTCACCGCAGGAAAAAAAACGTCGGACTATTGTGTATTCCATTGCTGTTACGTTCATGTTTTTAGTAGTGTGTAGCGTGCTTGCAGTTCTTGTCACGCTCACGCACAGATCTGAAATTTGTTTGCAGAATAAATCGACCATTGTATACACTTTTTCTAAACCGTCGGAAGTTTTTCTAACAGAAACACCTACTGTAAGATTTCCAAGCAATTATAGGTAACTAGGAGATTAAACAAAACAACATTTTTAATTTTTTATTTATTTTTCATTTTAATCTTTACTTAGTGGTTGCAATAAACTCTTCTATGAAGTCCGATAAACAAATGTTTAATAAATTGAAATTGTATATGTTGTAGCGAATTTAATAAATTGCATTTATATGCATAATGACCAACTAGTATTCAAATTAATCGTTCGACGAATTTGAATATTATGCAAAATTGTTGAAGATTGTGTATAATTACACAATTTTCCACAATATTTGTAAATTTTCTAATCCAAGGAAGTATGTAGTTGTCGACGGTAGCAAATAATATGTAATGTAAAGATGGAGCAATTGATCTTTGTGTCACGTCATCAATATGGCGGTCGACTCACATTATTTTGACGTATGATTCACGGCTTTAACCTACAAACTTACCAATTTAAACAAATTAACAAAAACATTTTATGCCGTAGCTTAACCAGCGAACTTATGATGTAAACCCAAAGATCCATTGCTCCATGTATATGTATGTACATATTAGTTTCGTACTTATCAAGTTATTTTAAAATTATTTTTTTAATAAAAATTTATCGTTGTATGTTTCAGTGCGGAAGGAAAATGAAGAGCTGATGAATTCTCTGCACTTAAACACAGCCACTCACCATTACAATCCGCAAAACAATTCACCGCCCACTCCAAATGTTTAAAAACTGCGCTTAAAATTTTCAAAGAGTTAGTGGCAATCCCCATCGTTGATTGGCAACTACGTGAGTGTTTCATCTACACAAAAATTCGGATAATATTTCAAATAAAGCTGAAAATCTGTTCCAATCAATCATAATCATTTTAAAAACACGTGCCAAATATAATAAATTGTTTAAAAAAAGGTGTTTAGAAGGAAACAAACGATTAAATGTTGTAAAAATAAAATAGTTTTTTAATAACGAATAATTTCCGCCAATTCACTTGTTTTTTAAGTTTTTCAGCAGGCAATAATATTTGTATTAAATTAATTGAATAAAAAATTAATTTATTGATAACTTACAACTAAGGAATTGTAAATCTTGCGTAAAATATGTACAGGGTGTTAAAAAAAAGCAATCAAAAATTCAAGAAAAATTATTTTAATATTTAAATAAAATTCATTAACTCTTTTCGATTCAAAAATATAGCTTTTTAATTTTCTCTGCTTCCAAAATAAGTAAATCTAAAAACAAAATATAGATTTAAACGCTTCCTTAAAACTTATCGAAAATTATTGCATTGACTAAAATCGCATTACCCTCTATATGTTTTATTTTAATATTAAATTTTCATTTTGTGCGAAGAAAAATACTAAATTTTATAGTTCGTGATTATTAAATGTGATACCTGAACCCTCCAATATAAAAAATCTGTCAGACACTCACAATCAATATTTGTTATGGATGTATCCAGTCTAGCGACTACTTAGAAAATATCAATTCGCTCCTATAATTTGTAAACTACGCACTTTTAGGGCTGATTGATGCATTCATTTATTTTCTATTAAGTCAACATCATATCCTCTCAAACAAAAGGTGGTCTTTACCTCGATGATCGCGATCTTTAGAAACCCCACTCGACATGCATTTTTAGCACATAGACTATAAGGCCTTAAATTTTTGTAAAATATGCGTCTAAAACGCAAAAAATTGTTTAATGGCTTAAATCTGAATCCTTGAATATAAAATTATAACCGCCCGCAGTGTGACGGGATGATTAAAGACATGTGAATCAATTAAAAATATGATTTCACTTTCAGAATTCGATATCCTCCAATATGCTAGAAAATTTTCCACGCCTTTACAGAAACTAAAACAATTTCTTTGGCAAACAAAAGTACTAAATCCAACGCTTTTTACACCAAAAAATTCCGACGCTCCCTTTGGCGTTCAAAGTTTAAAAACAAATAACGAAAAATCGCAAAAAGTACCTCTGATGAAAAATAAATTTAAAAACTTTTTTGTAGCTCGTCTAAAAAACCTACAAAAAAGTCTTACGACTCAAAAAGGTCAGGCTCTTGCTTGTCAACTTAATTTTCAATTTTAGCGCGTGGTCTAATTTTTCGAAATATTGGCAAATTTCTCCTCTTGCCTTTTTCTGAGCCCTATAAAAGTTCCTCAACCCAACTTTACGGCGTCGGTACACATTTTAAATGACATTTGATCGGGCTGGACGAAAAATCCCGATGACGAAAATTTCAGTAATTTTAATATTTAGTGGTCAAAAGAATTCATCTGTCCTTAATCGCCACGTCACACTGCGGGCGGTCATCATTCTTATTCAGGGGTTGCAAGTCTTGCAATTAAACAATTTCCTGAAATTAAAACGCATATTTTACAAAAAAAAAGTTAAGAGTCCGTGGACTAACAGGTATTAATTTGTAATAAATTTTATTGGAACAGCTCTGTGCCATTCTGAAGTTTCCAACATTTCTCTCTCCTTACTACCATTTGGACGTGATTTATGGTGTGAACAGCTCCATTAGAAATGCATTAAATAATGTTTGCATAGTAGGGTTTTGGTCGGTTGATTTCCGCTGACTGGACTATTAGTATAAATCAGCCTTAAATCAATTCTCCCAAAAATGTTTAAATCGTCCTTCGTCAAACGTTTAAGTATAATTAAATAAATGGGCTTTAATTATTATACTTTTGGGACAGCTAGTATACTAATTGTTAATCAATATTTAAGATGTATGATAAATGTTATTTGTACGCGTGGCGGACCAAAACAACGCCCTTTTAAAGGGCACTACTTGTTAGATTGTACATGTTGTGGTTTGCGCGACGCATTTTTTTTCAGAGACAATCAGGAATTCATCGAAGCGTCTCAACGTTATTTAAAAATAATGGTTCCAATATCAATAAATTTGTTTGACGTTGTTTGGGAAGTTTGATAAAAACCTTTCTAAACAACTTACATATATTTATAATTGTTAAATTTATCTATGTATAAATATTTAATAAAAATTATCTAACAAATTTTTAATTTATCCCAAAAACTTATTTTTGTTGTCTACTTCTAATTTTCTTAATAATGATATATTTAATTTATGACTTTAGTTCGTTAACCAGAAACTAAATTGTTTTGTAGCTAATTGATGCACACTTTCAGTTAGTGCGAAAACATCACTAACATCCATACTTTTGCACCAGCATTTACCCCTAGGACTCTAAATAAAGTTGCATTTATACTTTTACTTTATATGTTTATAAATGCTTTACACATATAATTAAAATCTCTTATAATAACTTTTCTTATTAGTGCAATTGGTTGAGATCAGCTGCTCAGATTGATTCGGTAAAAATGGTTTGTTAATAATTGGGCGCCAGCAAATTTGGGATTTGCAGAAAAAGGCAATTATAGAAGAAACATTTAGTAGGTTTAGGTGTGTTTAATTGTTATAAATAAAAGCAATCAATAGACAATTATGATAAATAAAAGACATCAATAAGTTTAACTCGTATATAGCATATTTAACAAGTTAAATATGCTTACATTGAAATTACTAATTTAAATTTACCAGATAATAACCTATAAATAACGTCTGTCTAATTAGTAAAGAAAAGGAATAATTAAATACCCATACAGAAAATTAATCCACATAAAACATTAAGAAGAAGAAAAAGAAAGTTAAGAGTCACCAGATAGGGAGAACACTGAAATTAATAACAAAAATAAAAGCAACCAAAGGTTGCAACAGTATTTTAATTAATTAATCGTTAAATTGCGATAAAAATTTAATGGTGCCCTCAAGTCACAGTATACCTGGGTACACTTTTAATATAAATCAACATTAAAATATTTTATTACATATTCTCTCAATCTGTAGCTCAAAAACACACGTCACTTTGTCAAGAAAATTAATTTTACAAGTATACCCCCTGCAAAACTAACTCAATCTGTGGTGACACCTTATTCTTCTTATTGCGCCGTCTTCCTACGAAGGTTGGCGATCCATATGGGTAATATTATTTTCGATACTGCCGCTTAAAAGATGTCAATTAAGGTGCATCCGAACCTCCTTCTCAGATCCTTTAGCCAGGAATTCTACCGATTTCTTAAATTTTTCCTCCTAAGGATTTCACAGCGTTCTCCTCGCATTATAATGGCCAAGGTTCTTTTTCTCTTTGACCGTACGCAGAAGTTCTGTTTCCTTATTCAAGCGGTTAAGGACCTCGATGTTAGTGACCCTTTGTACCCAGGATATTAGCAGTATGCGCCGGTAAAGATACATTTCTGCTTGCTTCGATTTTTCTCTTTATGAGCGAATCCACAGTCCAACTTTCGCATCCATACAGAAGTACCGGAAACACATAGCATCTCAACATTCTAACCTTCAGGCTTAAAATCAACTCGCGCCTAAGAAAGAGCTTCTTCATGTCCATGAAAGCTTTTCTGGCTTGTTTAATTCGCGATTTTATTTCTTTTTTTATCTCGCAATGGTTTACTGTGGTTCCAAAATATTTAAAAGAAGTAACTTGTATGACAATTTTACCCTTTATTCGCAAAGTGATATTTTTGGGTGATTTCGAGAATACCATTGCTTTTGTCTTAGCTTTGTTTATGTTCGGAGCAAACCTCATGCTGTACTGGACAATTCTGTCGATCGTCAGTTGCGACTCTTGTGGACTTGCTATGATAACCGTGTCATCCGCGTATCTTAGTTGGTAATTGACTTCCCATTTACATTAATGCCGCTATTTTCATTTTCAAGTGCTTGTTAATGTTAAACAGGAGCTGTGATAAGACGCAGCCTTGGCGGGCACCTTTCTTTATGTTTGTTGCTTCCGATGTAGTTTATTCTTACTTCCGCTGTATGGTTCCTGTAAAGATTGGCGATGATGTCCCTTCTATCTAAGCCTGTAGCCTATAATACATTAATTATTTTTTTGTGTATAACACAATCATATGCATAGATAGTCGATAAAGCACGCATAAATGTCGACATTCATATTTTGGCAACGCTACGCAAGGACGTTTATGAAAAATAGCGCCTCTCGTAATGACTCCACTACGGAAGCCGAACTATGTTTGGTCTATTTGATCACATTTTCTGAAAATTCTAGTGTGGATTACTTTTAGAAATACTTTTAACACATGAGATATGAGGCTTATGATCCTATAGTCATTGCAGTGCGAGGAGTTAGTTTTCTTCGGTAGTGTGACGAAAGTTGATTTTAGCCAGTCAGAAGGTATCTTTACAGTACTGTATATATTGTTGAAAAGCGAAGTGAGAAAATTTAGGCCTCTGGCTTCTTGTTCTGCTATTACTTTAAGTATTTCTACGTATATACGGCAGGGCCTGTAGCCCTGGTTTGTCCTCTACGCCGGCTATTATTTCGATGTTTTCATTTTCTAATACTGCAGTGCCATGTTTTTGAGTTTTATTGGCTAGTTTTTTGACCTTCTTATACAAGTTAAAGGTGTCATATTTGGCTTGTAGTAATATTATTTCTTCAAATTTCTGGATTATTCATTGTTCTTTAGCCATCCTCTTAATATTTTTCTATTGATTTCTTTGTATAGTTGTGGAGTTGATGTTTTGTGTTTTCGTCTGTCTTCCATTAAGATTAGAATTTTCGGTGTTATTCATTATTGTTTTTTGTTATTTTTAATAAACCCTATTTGGTTTTCTTCTATATCTGGTATTGCATTCTCGATTGCTTTTCATATTGTTTTCATTTCACTTTGTTTGCAGCAGTTGATTCTGTTGGCATTTTCTTCGAGTACTACTCCTATTTCCGCTTTAGTGTCGAGATTAGCGAGCCTTCGAATATCACTCTTTTTCATTGTTTTCTTTTTATTAACTGGTTTAAAGCGGAGAAGTCTAAAGTCAGCAACAACTCGGTTGTGGTCAGAATGTACGTCAGCTTCAGGCTATGTCGTAACGGATTTCAAATACCTTTTCAGGCTTTGGTTTAGCAGAATGGAATCGATCTGGTTTCTTATAATTTTCTTTTTTTATCTGCAGGGTAGATCCATGTATATAATCGTCTTGGGTGATGTTGAAAATACGTATTAGCTATTAATAGGTTATTTTCTGTGCAGAATTGAGCCAATCTGTCACCTCTGGAATTTCTTCCGCCATGCCCGTATTCGCCTATGATGTTGCTTTCGGTTTTGGAGCCAACTTTGGAGTTTAAGTCTCCAGGTATAAGTGTTATCCCTTTTTTGTGCCTTGCGCCATTTGTTTAATATTGGAATAAAATACTTCGTCTGGCTTGTTACTTGTAGGAACATGTACTTGAATTATGTTTATCACTTGCTGTGTAGTTTGAAGTCTCGGTAGCATGGCAAGTTCATTAAATGGGACAAGTCCACAACCGATTTTTAGACTTCTGATGTCACAAGCACTGTGACACCATGCCTATGAACATTATTGGATCCACCCGAATAGTAAATACGTCCTTGCTGCGTTTGCTGACTACCTGATCCAGGCCATCTCACCTCACTTAGTCCGAGGATGTTTACTTTTAGTCTTCTTATTTTAGCTTTGACATTTGCAAGTTTACCGACCATATGTTCCAAGTAGTTATGTCGACTACTTTGTTGTTAATTTTTATCTTGTCATTGTTGTTTTCGTTTTGGTTAGTTATAGATGACGGGGGGATTCTTCGCACTCTCTCCTCACTTAAGAGGTGCCCCGGTCTAAGGGCCGTGGTAATGTTTTGTTCTGCCATTTTGATTTTTTGGAAAAAAAGATAATACAGTAGTTCCGTTTCCTCTCTGTACCACAGTTTCAGCTGCGCTCGTCCGTATTCAATGCTCATTGTTTTTACGCCGCAGCTTAATAATGATGGGACTGCTTCCTTTTACCATATACAGCCGCCTAATCTAGGATAGACGCTGTACTATTTGCTACTTTTGGTCCGTCCCGAGTATTTGATTTTCTCGGTACCACTCATATCTGAGAGGCATTAAAAAAGATTATTTACAAAACATTAATTTATTAAAATGAATTTAATATTACATTTTACATTCTTTATACAATTTTCTACTAATTAAAAACAGTTATTGCAACAAACAATTTCACTAATTACTTCATTATATTTTACTCCGTAACTGCTACAAACAAGCCGTTCTAGGAATTAATGTTTAAATTTTGGCACTTTAAACTTTATAATTAATAGAACTCTAAGAACTGAATGCGTGTGTTTGAAAACCCGATTCTCGCAAATGCACATGGGGAGAGGAAATGTATACAATAAGCAGAAAAAAAAAATACGGCTACACAGGCCATGCATTTTGGAATTGGAGCGATGCCAATGATAAATGAATTTACAAAATTGCATTTATAGTTCTGCTATATTCGGACCGTTTCGTTATAGATTTATCATCCGTTGTTTTGAATTAATTGGATTTGCTATTGGAACGACTGTTACATTTAGCTATTTACATTGCTGCTGTAAATCGTTTTGCCAGTGCAGTAAGAATATTTGAATTGTAGATTTAATTTTTTTTTTAGAGCTTTTATATTCATAAAAATTAAAATTGACACTCACTCAATGTCAGTTGGCGATGCCATCACTCTCCTTTTTAAAAAACTTTGACAGGTCACAAAAAATTTGATGACATTGCAGATAATCTGACTTTCTTATTTGTTTAAAAATCGAATTTCATATATAATTTTTAATTTATCCAAGTACTTACACCTACATTCAAACATTCAATGCACAGTTTTGACAGAACAGTTGTTTGCCACCAGCCGCCATATTAGTCACGTGGTTTAATTGAAATGCCAAATATGTATTGATACTTTAAAAGGCACGATTAATATAAATATTTAGGCTCTAGATCAGGGTTTCTCAAACTGAGATACATGTACCACTAATGTTAAATTAGTCAAGTCTCAGTGGTACATAAAATATTTAGTTACAGAAAAAATATAAAAAGTCCTTCAAATTATTATTTTAATTTTGATTATTTTGGTCAAATTTGAACTATTTTCGTCAATACTTTAATGATTTTTGTTAAAATCATGTCAAACTCAAGCAAATTTCACCAAAATTTAAATGTTTTTGGTTTAAATTACCATAGTTCTGGTCATTTAAACGTTTTTCATTAAAATTTAGATGAATTTGGATAAAATTATGTAAAATTTGAGTAATTAATGTTAATTTTTGCCTAAAAAAAATTAGGCAAAAACACCAGATAAATTAGATGTAACTTGCTTGAATTTGGCGTGATTTTAACCAAAATAATCAAAATATTGACAAAAATCATTCAAATTTGACCAAAATCATAAAATTTAAATAAAAATTACACGAATTAAAACTAAAATCATCCCTATTTACCCAAAATTAACAAAGTTATAATGAAAATTATTATAATTTTAAGCGATAACAAAATTTGATATCAATTGCTCAGTTGTACACAATTTTACCCAAAATCAACTATATTGTAATAAAAAACGTGTATGGGGGTGGGTGGTACTGTTTAGTATGGTTGAATAGATTTTTGAAAATCTTTTTGGACGTATTTTTCTCTTTGCGATAAGTTGTGTAGTTCTCAAGATATTTGACCGTTTCCAAACTTTTGCTTCACCCGGTACATGCTAATTGTCTCTCCCCCGTCCAATGCATCAAAAGCAAATGTAGCAGCAATAGAAAATGGTCAAACATGCAGTACTTACGACATTTCTACGCGTTTCACTTTAATTCCTAAAAGCTTAACCACCGCGCTCTTAAAAGTTTCATTTCAAAAATTGGGAGACTAGTTATAATCTGATTGATTTAATTTTGCGCGAGTTTTTAAAACCCATATAAATTATGCCCCAACATTACAGTTATGAGGCCATATAAATTACATCGTAAAATCTAACGCATAAAATTTCCATAACTCCCTTTTAGAGTAAAACTTACATATGTAAAATAAATAGGATTAATCTACTACGAGCTTTTATGCAATATTTGGCGACAAAATAAAAGAAAATCGTTTCTCGGAGTGTAAAGCAACAGGTCGGTGGAATTCCAGAAATGCCACGACCAATATATTTAACGATAATAGTAAACCAAGCCCCGGTTATTTGGGGTCTCGACAAGAATCTATTACGATATCACTTCTTCCCACAACGAGTCTCACCAAGATTCTTTTGGGAAATCCGAATGTAACTTTTCTTTCAAGAAACGCACATAAATTTAAATTTATTTTTACTTTGGGAGAAATTTAATAAATATTCAATTTATACAGTTTTAAAACATGTAGTTGTTTTAAATTAGTTATTGCATACTTTAAATTGAATGAATACAACAAGAATTACGTTGCAAAAATACAACTGTATTCTTTAGGAAATATTTTATTTTTTTAAATTTAAATTTAAAGTTTTAGAAAAAGAAAATTTAAAACAAATTTATTCTTAATTTTTTGCTCAGAAAAACTTTTTAATTTCGAAAAAATATTATTTTTTGCTTCATATCTAGTACCTAGTATCGCTTTATATCTAGTATCTTCAATGGTTTTTGAGTAACTGTGCCAAAAATTTCTCCACGAACAGAAATTTTTAAGTTTTTTGGCCGTATCTATTTCAGAGAACTCTAAAAGACATATTTCCATCAAAATATCATTTTTTTTTTGAAAAATTATAATTGTTCTTACTATCGTGTGATAAAGTAAAATGGAGACATGTTATAATTGGAATTGCGCTATTAACCACACACTCGGGGGCGATCCACCGAACCGACACTGCTCAGAGTTGCAGACTGCATCGAAAGATCTTTGGACAATAAAATGTTTACCCTGGGAGTATTCATAGACATCGAAGGCGTTTTCGATAAAACCACTTATGGAAAAATTGAAACTTATTTCTCTATGCAAGAAATGAACCCCATCTCAGTGGATGTATCACAAACAAGCTAGAGCAGAAATCAATAACAGTCGTGTAGAAAATAAAGCAGTCAGAAGGATCGTAGCTAGAGGCTGCCCACAGGGCGTAGTGTTATCTCCACCACTATGAAACATCGTAGTCTATAGTCTTCTGCGATGCCTCAATGATGAGGATTCTACACCATAGGATACTTCGATCCATGGTAACCATCCTGCTAACAAAAAGATTTGAGACGGCGCGTTGCAACTTTATGCAAGGAGCCATCAACATAATCGAACGATGGTGTACCGACCAGTCCTTGACTATTAACCACACTGTAGCCGAGCTTAAACTATCAACAACAATACTACCCTGAGACTATCGTCAGAAGTCAAATATCTTGATTTTTAACTCACATGGGGAACACATTTCAATATGAGATAAAAAGCATATATGTAATATATGAAAAGCTGTAAGAAAATCATGGGGGCAATCTCCAAAGATAGCACTATGGCTACACACGCCAATAATCAGACTAATTCTGACCTACGAATCACTTTTCTATCTGGTGGCAACCAGAAAAAAAATAAACTAATACAACTAATACAGTTTTAAAGAACAGCATTACAGGAGCCATGCGAACGACACCCACTTCAGCGATGGAAATAATGTTCTCCCGCCAGTAGACATAAATGTAGAGGTGACCACGGCAGCAGCACTACGTGTAAACTTAGTGGAACTTTGGTATAAGAAAGGCAAGGCAGACAAACACTATTACCTGCTGAAAGAGGTAGTCAAAATGATACCTCTTCTTAAAAAAAGAACAGATACACGCCACCTTGTTATGTCTTCATAAACCCTACAAAATCTAAATTGACACAAAAACGCTGGATGAAGATAGTGGCAATAACATCCACATATATATATATCTACACTGAAGGCTCTTAAAATAAATAGGAATCAGAAATATTTTAGCACACTACCATTTTCATTGTTCTCTTCATCATTAAACCTCTGTATTACTCCTGGATGTAAGCTTTCCAATCCAGGCATTAAAGTCGGGATGAAAGCCTTTGATGAAAATATTTTCCCTGTTGTTGATTGAATCGATTATACTTTTTCATGTGTTGTGGAATTATTCTCTCCTTATTTAATTTTATGTTAATATTCTATCGTTAATATACCGGATGTCCCATGACTCGATGGCTATAGCTTAAGAGCTAATTCCTTAGGTAGTTCTAAGTCAAAAATGCCTTATCCACTTTTCTCCAAAGCTCAATAGTTAAGGAGTTATGGTTAATAATAATTTTGAGAAAGCATGGAAAATAAAGTAAAATGCATGCTGAGTGAAGTAATGTAATATTTTTTTTTAAATTTATATTACTAACATAAGTTTAAAGTTTTGGTTCAAAATGTCCCCCTACTGCCTCACAGCACATTCTTGCTCTTCTAATAATTGAAGAAGAAGCTCTCTGTAAAGTATCTGGGTCGTTTCGTATGGATGCAGCTGCAACCATAATTTTCGTATTGGCTCATCTTTGGTTTGTGGTTTCTTTGAAGAAACTAAACTTTTATGTGTGCCCAAAGATAATAGTAGATAATACCAAAAGAATACGCTCTTAAGCTATGGTCATCAAGATACGGGACACCCTCTATATTGCGTTTTAATTTTGTCTCAATTAGTATTTCACTCCTAATTGGCTATCTTTCTAGTCGATAGTCTGTTTTCAGGCATCGTAAATCATGATTTAGTTCGTGCGAGTGAGTGCTCTCCATTGCTCCCCATCCTCTGCTAATTTGAATGTTTTAGTAGGTTGTTACCGGTTATGTTGGTTATTGCATTTGTGTATCTGGTAGGAGATTTACCTCCTAATCTTTTCCCTTTTATTGTTCCTTTCATAGTTAGTCTCTTTAATCTATTTCTTCTCACGATATGACCGAAATATTTGCATCTTTTTAAGTATTACAGTGCGTCGGCCTTTGATTGGTTTGGGTTGGTCTAAGACGGACTGATTTGTTCCTTTTTTAGTCTAGGCTATTCTTAGTATTCACATCCAGCAGTCCTGCACTTCCAGAACTCTGACTCTTAAAGTAAAAAAAATGAAGAACATCAAAATATTTACAAGGCACGTTTTTGTGATTATGATTTGGTGAATTTTCCAGATGTTAGCAAGTTTTGTCATCGCGTCCTTGGCCATCGCTCACCTTCTTCTGATCTCTTCGCTGCTTCCGCCATTATGGCGTGATATTGGATATCACTGACTCCAGAAATACGAATGATGTCACTCTTTCTATGTCGTTTATTCTTTTTGTGTTGGGTCTGTCTACGATCATGATTTTAGTCTTGTTTTTATTGATTTCTAGATGTTCTTCTCTACTATATTCTTCTACGCGCTGTATTATTTCAACCTGTTCTTCTTGCGCTTTATGGTAGCTATTTATCACGCCAATTTTTGACGTAATGCTGGCAACTTACATTACAGGTGGACGTACAATTTAACGTGGATTCCTAACCACTAGAGTTACATGATTTCTCATCCAACTCCGGACCAGAGAAGATTCTTGGCCATGAAACCCCACGTTAGCAAGGAAGACGGGGGGGTTGGGGAGGTATTGAACATGAAATATTTTAATGCTGTGTGCGAACGGTGCGAACCCTCGATCTTGCACTCAGCTTGACTCAGCTGCCGGATGCCTGGACCGCTGAGCTACTACACTGTCACCCACTTGTATTTCCTTAATCTCGTTTTGCGCTCGTTTTTTAGTTGAATATTCTCACCTGGGTTATCTGCCATTGTTAATATCAATAATATTGATACAATTTTTGCAGGTGGTTTTTACATAAAGTTTTCATAGCAAGGTTTAATTTTATTTTAGGATTAGCCATTTATCTACATATATTAACTAACATATCTATTTGCCATTTACATTTACGAAATATTATAAAGCCTATAAATAGACCGCTATTTCAAAACACAGTTAAATAAACTTTAATATTAATAATAAACATCTTCAAAATCTATTATATAATAGGTTAATGATAGAGTATGTCAGCCTAAAAATCTAGAAAAATGTAAAATAAAATAACATTTATTAATGCACCCTATGACAAATAAATAGTACCTTAAGTGCCATTGGTCGAGTATATGTCGTAAAGTTTCCTACTTTAATTTCTAAAGGGTTGTTACATCTCATCATTACAAACAATAAATCTTTCTGTAATTCTATATCTCCATCCCACTGTATTGAGTTATAGATTTCAAAAGACAAGCTCGTGCTCTATAAAAAAAACATTACAAAATTGTTAGTTATAAGAACATTTTTTAGTTTTTATCTTAATACTTGTTCCCTAATATGTTCCCCATTTGAAGACAATATAATAATGGGAAGTACGGAAGAAAAAATAAGACACAAATTGACATAATCAAATTTCTAAAAAACGCAATGCAATAGATAAATTAAATTTAACCACTCATATACCAAATACCTGCGTTGCCAAGTAACTTAATAAGATAAGAATACAACCGGAAAAAACTACCTGTGCAAAGAAATGATTTTTTAGTAACTTTTCATATTCCTTCCATAGTCTAAAAAAAATATATTTAAAATTCATTATAAAAAAATGATTGACGTACCGAATGAAATTTTGATGTAATACTATGACGCTTTTTATGTATTTCTTCCTACTTATTCTATTTTCAATAAAAACCACTTCTCTTATCATTATCTTTATGTTCGTTACTCTGTTTGTTAATAAATCGCACGAAAAAGATACAAGTGAAAGTATTACAAAATATATGCCAAAATTAATCATTAAAACCAGCAATGTAAAAGAACTAACAATATTTCTCACTGGCCAGTAATATATGTCCATAAAGTAATACTAAAAAGAAAATAAAATTGCAGCTTCATATTAAGAATAACAACAAGTACGTAAGAAAAGCTTTGTTTTGAAAATTACAGAAACATAATAATGTTGTTCACCTATCCAATCAAAAGCATGCAAGAAACTAATAAATACAACCACTTAAAAGGCGGGCGCTGAGATATTAGAAAAAGAAAAAGTGCAAACAAGCTATCAAGAAAGAAAGTTTGACAAGATCAATCCAAATAGCGAGTCGTTGGAGAGTTTGAACAAAAATATCGCAGACATAGCTCTGAAAGCGGCAAGGAAAACGTCTGGGATCACTCGAAAAAAGGGGAGAAAATTTCGAAAGCAATTGAAGAAGCAATAAAGGAAAAAAGGGAACTGATAAAAAAATGGATATACTTGGAATAAAAACATAAAAGATCTAAACAGATCAATAACCAAAAGTGTGCGACTGGAGATATGAGAATATAACAACAAACAAGTTATGCATAAAATTGAAGAAAAAAAAAACAGGAAAGAACAATATAACAAAGCTGATAAATCAGAGAAATGAACAAATTGCCTTGTCATCACAGATCAGCCAACATGTCGAAGAATATTACCAGAACTTGTATGGCACAATTGTGTAACCCATGCAAGGGAATGAACTAGAAGAGCGCGCCAGGGTGACAAATTTCGGATCAGAAGACATCACCGATATAACCATAAAGAAAATTAAATTAACAATTAGGAAAATGGCAAGTGAAAAAGCCCCAAGAGAGGGTGGCGTTACGCCAGAAATGATAAGAAATAGTCGGATGCCCATGATCGAGATATTGGTCACCTTATATAATAGATGCCTCCAAGAAACCAACATCCTTGGTCGCAGGCAGCAGTATTTCTTATCTACAAAAAGGGAGACAAACAAAATCTGAATAACTTTCTACGAGCGCAGAGCCGCTCGAGACGAGATAAGAAATACAAATGGGTGGCAATGTAGCTAAGCGGTCCGGGCATCCGGCAGCTGGTTGCAAGTTTGTGGGTCACCATTCGCATCATATAGCATTAAAAAAATTTAATGCTCAACACTGCTCCAACCTCCCAGCCCTCCTTGCCAACGAGGGGTTTCAAGCCTAAAAACCTTCTCTAGTCAGGAGTTGCATAAGAAATCATGTAACTCAAGTTGTCCGGAATCCACGTTAAATTGTAGGTCCACCTGTAATGTAAGTTGCCAGCATTACAGGAAGAAGCTCAAAGATTGAGAAGAAGAGAGGTCAAAAATTGGTGAGATATATAGCTACCACGAAGCCCAAGAAGAACAGGTTGAAATAATCCATCGCGTAGAAAAATGTAGTAGAGAAGTTAGCCTAGAAACCAATAAAAACAAGACTAAAATCATGATCGTAGACAGACCTCACAACAACACACCTAACACAAAAAGAATTAACGACATAGAAACAGTGACATCATTCGTGTACCTGGAGTCAGTGGTATCCAATAATGGCAAAAGTAGCGAAGAGATCAGAAGAAGGTCAGCGATAGTCAAGGACGCATTAAAAAAAACTTGCCAACATCTGGAAAACCAAATCACAATAAAACAAAAACGCGCCTTGTTTATAGTTTGGTGTTCTCCATTTTTCTTTACTTTATGGGTCAGAGTTCTGGATGCTCAAAATTAAGATAGGACAAAATACTGCTGGATGCGAATGCTAAGAATATCTTGGACTGATAAAGGAACAATCAGTCCGTCTTAGATCAACTCAAAGTAATCAAATGTTTAAGCACTGTAATACTAAAAATGATATACAAATATTTCGGTCATATCGTGAGAAGAAATAGAATGAAAAGACTAACTGTGGAAGGAACAATAAAAGGGAACAGATTAAGAGGTAAATCTCCTACCAGATACACAAATGCAATAAACTACATCATAGGCAAGAACCTGCAAAAACCTTTAAATTAGTAGATGATAGGGATGATAAAATTCGAACGCAATATCGGAGAGGAGGTATATATTAACGATGTTGGTCACCTTGTATAATAAATTCCTCCAAGAAACCAACATCCTACAGTCTTGGTCCCAGGCGTCAGTTTTTCTCTACAAAAAGAAATACAAACAAAATCTGGATAACTACCGCCCCATAAGTTTTCTTTTCACTACATACATAGTCTCATAGTGTTTACAAAAATTATAACAACAAGAATAACAAACATAATGGACTCCAACCAACCTTAACAGCTGACAGGATTTAGAAAAGGCTTTAGTACTCAAGACCACCCAGACTATAATAATCCCAATAAATAATAATCCTAATGAATATATTCAAGAATATAACTTCTAGGTATAACTCGCCAAAAATTGATTAGGAATAAGCATTCGACTCTATAGAGACTGGGCTGTCTCCTAAACGCACTTAGTGATATCAGATATTTAAAACTGGTGGAAAATATTTATAAAAATAATGCGCGAGTACACGAATAATGTCTAAATCAAACGAGGAGTCATGGAAGAGGACACTATATCGCCAAAGCTATTTATAGCAGCTATAGAATGTGTATTCAAAGAATTAAACTGCGACAACTACACGGAATTACAGTTGACGGCAAGAAACTAAATCATCTAAGATTTTTAGACGACATTGTCATGGTAGCAGGAAGCAAGGAAGAGCTGCAACAAATGCTCACAGAGCTCAATACAAAATTTAACGAAGCCGGAGTAGAAACATAATTGGAAGAGTTGAGTCCTACGTTTATCGCTCGTTTGTCGTTTATCTTGGGAAAACAACAAAACTGACTAAGGACCGCTCACATGGAGAGAAGAATACGACTAAGATGGGCGGAATTTGGGAAGATGGGCTATATATTTAAGGAAAACATCCCACTGGCATTGAAGTCGTCTAATTGCGTTCTACCAGTCCTTACCCACGAAACAGAAACTTGGATCTTAAACAACAAAATCGTCAATAGGGTGCGAGTGGCCCTGGAAAGAAGAATGCTGGGTACCGCATAGGATTAGAAACGATGATATTAAAGAAAAAAAATGGTGGTGGATGTGGTGGAGAGAATGGCAGCACTGAAGTGGGGCTGAACTGACCACATTTCTAGGCTTTAGAATAACAAAAAGACATCTAAAGTTATAATTTGAAGACCATACTCCTACATGCGACCAATTGGAAGTCCCCAAACAAGGTGGACGGATAACATAAAGAAAGTGGAACAAACTGGATGAGAGCAGCCAAAGATCGAGATAGGTAAAAGCAAGTGGAAAAGGCCTATGTCCTACGTAGGACGAATACGAATTAAAATGATGATGATGATAATAAAAAACAGTTTCAGTTCGTTTTGTCTCTATAACAGTTTGTTAGCATTTCATTTGACGATTTTAAGATCTAGGGCCATTTTTCTTGTTTATTCCAGCTGTTTTTTCCGGCTTAGAGTTTATTTAGTCCACTTAGAATATTTTTATTAAAGTCATTTTGCTTTGTATCTCGATCATCTAGCTTAGTTATAATACCATGAAGCATATCTTCAATGGACTGCTCTCTATTTTTTTTTAAAGATAGTTTGTACCATAATAATAGTATCCTCTTTTTCCTGACCTCGCTTAGGTCTTCTATCGTGTCAATCTGATCATTAGATTGCCTCGTAGCACTGTTCTTCATTGAAGTATCTCTTTTTATAAAGCGAGTTTTCTCTAATTTCGGTAAAAATTTCGCAACTTCACACCCTTGATAATTTATTATTTTATTATGGCTTGTTACATTTTTGTAGTGTTTTTCCAAAGTTTACCCACTACATCATCGAGTACCCTGCTATTTGGTCTGGAACTGCTTATTAAATATATTTGCAGTCACCTCGATATCGGTTCACTTACCACCAACAGTTGCTATTAGCTCCCACTCAACTAGAAGATGGAAGTTTTCGATTTAAAATGAATTTCGAAATTGACAATCTAATCAAAGGGGGAATATCGTCAAATTCGTCAAGGCGCAGCGATTAAGATGGACACCTGCACAATATGCTAGATGCGCGGCGTGGAAGCCGACCCGGACAAGAGCGCAAGGAAGACCTGGAAAACCGCAGTCGAACAAAACCAAAAGATACAGCGAGTAAACCATTGGAGACGATTGGGAGAGATTGTACTCGAGGCCAAAACCCACAAAGGGTTGTAGCGCCAACGGAAGAAGAAGAAGACCTAGTTTCGGTGACTATTCATATTATATAATTT
This sequence comes from Gymnusa sp. GC000175, assembly GCA_030264735.1. Lineage (NCBI taxonomy): Eukaryota > Metazoa > Arthropoda > Insecta > Coleoptera > Staphylinidae > Gymnusa > Gymnusa sp. GC000175. The sequence continues at coordinate 20,945 of JARJDX010080049.1, forward strand.
TATGGATCAGAGTTCTGATCGTTAAGTGATCCATAAACCGTAAGTGGTATTTTAAAAGAAATTATTGTTTTTAAAGGAATTCTATGACTTATTATTATTATAACTGGTAAAAAAAATTTACATGACAGTATAAATAGCAAAATAAACATTTGTTGGATAAGGATACCATCATTACATAAGATAACCATAGCAAATATTATGATTTCTTACCTGATTATTTATGAAACCACATTTCGTTACGACGTGTTCGGGGCATTTTTGAATATTTATAAATACTAAAAAAAAAATATGTGTTGGCACTAACCAGTAAAAGTGTAAATATTTAATTATTTTATTGAAAATATTATTTAATTTCTCAATATTTTTTGGTTTCGGTGAATTTTTAAAGTTTCCAATCTCCTTTAAAATTTTCAGTAGGAAATGTCGGTTTCTTCGAAAATGAAAATTCACATAAATTGCAGTTATCAAAACGGCAAATACAACAAAATCACTGGCGAATTTTTGAAAGTTCCATCCAAATTTTTCTAAAAAATATTTTTTTTGTTAACAATATTACTTACGGTTATTGATTAGGTATATATTATGTTTGTATTTTCAATAGTACTGTACACTCTTTTATTTTTTAATAAAAAACATGGTTTCCATTTACCAGTAGAATACACTATGTGGCCAACTGATCCCAAAGCAATTAATGTTTGTAATATTATATTAAAGAAAAAGAAAAATTTATCAATTTTTGATTCTTCATTCCAAATGTTTAAAAACAATAAATATTTATCGAATTCTAAAAGTTTCATTTCATTTATCTTTATGGTCGCAGTTTTAATGTTTGAAAATTAGTGTTTATAATGTTTGCGCGTATCCAGGTATAAACAACTAATATATGCAGTCACTTCTGTTTAAGTAGATTAATTCGATACTCTTTATCTATTATAAATGCACTTTTAAGCAAATCTCTACCATTTATCACTACAAATGGTCATTGTTTTTCGATTAGTTTTAATTTTTAATAAGACCAATAAAAAGTGTTTTGTTGATAAAGTGCGCATAACTAATAAATGAAATAAACTTTATTAGACGGAAATGGAACTACATTGTAAATTCTACTCCACAGGAAAGCCTTTATACTGACTGACTGACTTTTGAAAAACAAGCATCAGACCATCAGTAATAATGACTATCAGTAAAACTCCAATCAACAAATAACTTAAACTGGGAAGTATTCTAAACTCATCTGGAGTCTTATATTGAACTAAAAATCCCGTTAAAACCACCACACCATATATACCAAGAAGCTTATAGTCCAACATCCAAAACCCAAAATGGTACACCAAATATAAGAAAAACCTATTGGCGGTATAAATTACGCGGCCCACTCATCCAAATATAGTTATATTGGGAGATCTCACCCAAATAAATCAGTGGTACCACAAGGCAGTGTTTTTGGCAAAATACCATACCTGCATGGCAAATCAAACTTTCTAAGAACCTTTCTTATCTTTCTAATCTAATCTAATGTTTCTTTCTAAGAATTATTCGGTGACATTGTCCCGCTACAACCCAAGTGTAGCAACAAAATAACTACAAGTCAGCTTAGACAAAATTTAAATTGTGAACAACGGCACTCAACATTCAGCTACACTGCCTACCAGTGATCAAATAATTCCACAAACAGAAACCACAAAATACCTAGACAATAACCTCGATCATAGGCAAATCTATATGAGCCGAAAGATTACAGCTAGAAGTATTTAAGTGGACTGAATGCTGAGAAAATCTTCAAACTAAGTATAGACAACACAAATTGATGTTCAAGCCTTTATAGTCTATGTTTACAGCTAACAAATAAAACATTAGAGTAATAGTCGACGCTCCCAAACATATCCAAAACTAGGGACTCCAACGAGATCCCCAAATGCTTTCTAAAGCAGAAGAAATTATTAAATAAACTGCTAACAATAGTTTCGGTATTAAATTTATCGGCTTTTGCGGACTATAAAAAATATTCTAATTAAATTTATAAGTAAAAAAACTCATCAAACCCAGAAAATTATACATCTCCCTGCTTTCAAAAAAAAACTAATCTCTGCGAAGTTTAAAAAGAAGAACTTGCATACTGCTTAGAATATTTTTGTTGTTTTTCTGCCCGAATTCAAATGATTCGTGTTTATGATATTTTTTGCAGTTTTTTTGATTTTTTTTAAGTAGTAAATATTACTACCCGTTTTAAATTTTTCAGAAAAACCGTAGTAGTTGATACTGTAAGACTTAGAACTTAATCCTTTACATTGCCATATGGAACATAAAAACGCTAAGAAATAAAGACCAAGAACTAGAAATGGGCTTAGAGATAATAAAATTGATATATGTGCGCTACAAGAGACACACAAAAAGGGAAAAAGGCAAGAAGGTAAGTACCTGCTGGTGTGGTGCTGTTCAGAAAAATCAAAGAGCAAAAGAAGGTGTACCACTAATAGTGCACAAGAAAATCACGGAAATAATGTCAGATAATGCTACTAAATTTCAGAACAAATTTTAGGAATATGATTAGCATTTACAGCCCAGAGAACAATAGAGCACTAGAAACACGTGAAAATTTTTACAATAAACTACAGACCAACATCGATCAGATAAATAAGGAAGTACCAACAATTATAATGAGGGACTTCAATGCGAGAATTGGAAACTGCACTATACCGGATATAAAACAGTGCTTTAATGAAAATCACGAAAACAACATTGGATAATTGCTAACCAACATATGTGCTATCTATAAGCTACAAATAAATAACTCATTTAGCACACAAAGAACAGCATTAGTACACATACAATAACATAAGAGGGCACAGGTCGGTAATTGATTATATTTTATCTAATAGAAAAATCCTGCCAGAAACGGTTTTAGATGTAAATACTTGACCTCGGCTGATGTAGGCAGTGATCACCATTTACTACTTTTCAAATTAAGCATGGGGTCCAAAATTACTAAAGATAGGGCAAAACCAAAAATCAACACGAAAACAACAATAAGTCGAAGGACTGATGGAGCCTACCTACGACGGCTAATAAAAAGTCACATCCGCAAATCACATAACACAAGATGACAATTTAGAGGTGAGCTGGAATATAATCAAAAACAACATTTAAGAAGCAGCAACAGAAGCATTAGGATACCGTATGAAGGGCGTATATAACCCATTTGCCAGAAAAACACCGTGGTTTAGAGAAGAAATAAAACAAAAATGCGAAGAAAAAAACAGAGCATTCTAAAAATATAGAGAACAACGAACACAGTCATAAAATCATTATAAAAGAATATGAACAGAAACACATAAGCTAGTTAAAACTGGGAGAGTTTCTTTAAACAAATGGAACATGATTTTTATAGCACACAAAAGGAAATATGGAGAATACTAAGATGGCAGCGAAAGAACACGAGAGAGCTTATCTATGCAAAACACATACCAACAAAGACCTGGATCACCTACTTACAAACTCTATATGCACCAGACGAAAAACAACAGAATTTCTAGATCCAAGTAATTCCAGAAGAATCAACTGTAACCACAATAAGCCAATTAGAAGTAGAAGAAGCAAGAGGCAAACTTAAAAACCGCAAGGCAACAGAACCAGAGTCTATCAGGAAATAATAAAGTACACCGACATCACAATTGACCAGCAAAATCATAAAGAAGCAACAAATACCAACAAGCTGGAGAAAAAGCACACTAATACTGTTGTTTGAAAAGGGAGAGAAGGCATATTCAAAAAATTACCGTGGGATAAACCTGTTGAACACCTACTTGAAACTTACAAAAAATTGCGGTGGAGATAATCAAACAAACAGAACTCGCAGAAAAGCAGCAAGGATTTCGTAGAGGGAGATCGTGCATCTACACCGTCTTTGTACTTCGCCAGATCAAAGAGAAACACTGGAATGAAATAAGAACCCTTTATATGTTTTATCGATCCAGAAAAGGCTGTCAATAAGTAAAACCTAACAATATTATAGACTATAGAGCTACTACAACAGGATCTAATAAATACAATTAAAGACGTTTTCAACAATAGCACCATACAAGCAATATTTAACGACGTAGAAACTGAACCAATAGAAACAAACATGGGAGTTCGACAGGACGACTCACTTTTTAACCTTGTCATGGATGCAATAATCAATAAAGTAAATGTTAATAGAGGATACCAACAAATTAAAATTATTTGCACAAACCGAATACGACCTACAAAGAATGCTTCACACTTTTTCACATGCAGCAAAAATCTACAACACGAAGATCTCATCCACAAAAACAAAATGTATGGTAATGGCATCTTCCCCTATCAGATTTTAACTAGAAATAAAGAAACAAATAATAGAACAAGTTAACATATTCACATATTTCGGAATTAAATTATCTAGCTACGAAGAACTAAATCAAGAAGTAAATGCTCAAGCAGAAAAAGTAGCATTTATAACAAATATGCTTAACGACACTATATTAAACAACAAACACCTAAGAAAACAAGTAAAAGTGCATATATACAAATCTGTCATTTGACCATTTCATTTGACTAACCTACATGGTTGAGACGCGCCCAGAAACATCATATACGAAACGATTAATAACAACTACAGAAATGAAGATTCTACGCAGAATAGAAGGCAAAACATAAAGAAATCAGAAGGCGCTGTGGCATTATTGGAGTGAAGGAGTAAGAACTAGAGTAGACAAGGTAGAGGAGAATAGGATGCACATATCAGCAGAATTTAAACCACACAGATAGTGCGTATAGCCGAAGATAATTCACCAGCCGGGCGGCGATCCATAGGAAGACCACGTAAAAGGTAGAACGACAATTTAACAGTAGAGGCAGATTGAGAAAAAAAAGCAGGCATTAATGCCTACTGCAAAAAATAAAGAAGAAGAAGAAAATGTTGTATGCTGTATTAAGTAATGTAATACACACTTGTTGGTTTCCTTTCTTGTGGATCGTTATTATTTATCCGCTTTCCCATTTACTTGGCATTTTCTCTTCCTCCCTTATTTTTTAATTAATTTGTGTAGTTGTTCATGTAGCTCATCATCTTCATAGATTATGATCTTGAAGGGGAACAAATTGGCTTGTTTTCCAGATGAAGGAAACCAATGTTCAGGGTTCATCAAATTTACTTTAGGCTTAGATAAATCAAACTCCAAGATTTAGTTTTAAGTTTTATTTATTTAGGATAATTTTTACGTTGGTTTTTTAGAATAAATTTTTATTAAGGTTATATAAATCAAACCCACTTATATTTAGGATCAAACAGTCACATTTTCTGCCAAATTATGCCATGAAAATGCGTTTCCCACAGCAACGCATGTGCTATCACTTGTGAATGCAAGATACGCTTATCAGGTTCACGAAAGAACTTACAGGCACGACTTTGAGATAGAAAAACAATTGGTAAAATTTCATACATCCAACGCCACCTATCGGTATGTATAATAAGCGCGAGCGGCGAAGTATGGAGTATGGCTGGTTGCCTATGATGGCGTACCACAAAGCGCTGGGAATGTATGTATTGTTACAAGCCTTATATTTATTCCAACCTTTCCCTATGCAACTTTTATTAATTACATCTTTAATTTCTTCTATTGTTGTTATCGTTATTGAATTTTTTTTTTATTATTTCTTCTCATTTTTCTTCCTCTTATCCAAATATTTCGGTATCAGTTAAAAGTTCTTTAACTTGTTCTGTATATCCTTGTTTATATTCAAATTCATTCTCCGGCACTATTTCTATTTTACTTTTTATACCGCCTCATTTACCCTTATATTTTTCGTTTTTTCACTTATTTTCTTGTACAATAATCTCGTATTCCTATTCTTGCTTTTTTCTGTCTTCTTTATTCTGTCATCCTTTTAGTCTTTCTTGGTTTTTCTTAATATCTTATTGCAATATTTTCTTGTCCTTTTTATTCTATTTCGTCCTCGTAACTATTTAATACGATCCATTTAAATCTTGCTTCTACCTTCCTTTTTTCACTGAACCAATCCTTTTTCTTTTGTTTATTATTCACTCATACTTGTTCTTCTCGCGCTAGGTTTATACATTTTCTTATCCCATTTACATTCCACTCCGTTTCTTTAACTTTTCTTCCATGTTAATTAATTTTTTCGTAAATATTACAAATTAAAAAAAAGTACTTCTTGGGATCTGTTATTATTATATTTTTACATGACATTGGCCAAATTTAAAGTTTAGCACGAAATGATGAATTAAAATTATATTTTAAGTGTGAAGCTACAATTAAATTTGATTTTAATTCATTTTACTTTCGCAAAAACGTCTTAACTATAAAATATTTGTAACAGATCCCAGAAAGTATTTTTTTAGCTTATGTAATATTGACAAAAAATTGATTTATTATTATCAAAACATTTCGTTGATGTTCCGTTTAAACTTGTTAAATTGTTTACATTTTTAATTATTACAGCTTAATTGACCCCACAAATTTCTAGCTTGTTGACGGATGGCAAGAACATTCTTTTATACACAAGATGCGTATTTTAGATTTTTTCCTTTTAATTGAATTATTTCTATTCCGCAAAGGAATAATTACCTTTGTTTTTTTGGCAACGTTGGCAACAACCAATAAAAATACGCGACTTAAACCCGAAAGTAAGAAAATTTATACCTTTGTTTTTATTTGTATTTTTTTTTTCGATCCACACATCAAATTTATATAAAAAATGTGTTCTTTTATGTGGTGTATTCGCCAATATCCTTGAACGTCGCGTTTTTCTTTAATTTACGTAAAACGGCAAATTTTTAAAATATCAGATAATTAATCGCTTATGACTGGATAATTAAAGGCGTTAAGTAGCAAATTTTTTCAGGTAATAAGAAAGGTTTTCTTATAAAAAAAATTAATTTTCAGCAGGAAAAAGAGTTATTAAATTTTCCTCTTACATCTGTTTGATTAATTACATTTACACTATCTTATTGCTTGTTGACTGAGGAAAGAACATTTCTTCATATACAAGATGAAGTATAAAATATTTTTAAATTTTCTTAATTATCATAAGGTATAACTCACTTGGTTTTTTCTTAATTACATGGTATTACACGTTACACGTAATATTTTACCTAAATGTGTTACAATATTTTTATGCAAATTAAATAATTTTTCTTCTGGTATCTTAATTTTTAATGTAGGTGCACTACTTTTTATTTTATTTGCAAAATATCCGAACGTTTTATAATTTATATTTTACAATCTAGCGGCGAGCCGTCGGGGAATCTTTCAAATTTGAATTTTTACCTTTATTGACCCCACTAACTTATTGCTAATGGATAGCTGTAATTTTCATTAAAATTTTGTGCTAAAAAAACAATTTATATGATTTTTGAGTCATTAAACATGAAATTTAATTTGTTTATTATTTATTATTATTAATGATTTTAATAAAATTAGATCATGATATCTGTGCAGAATTTTTTTTATTTGGTGTATTTACTTTTGTCGTAGCTTTAATAGTTTTTATTTTATTAGCAAAAATATGAAAATAAAAATATTTTTTTTTTACATTTATGGCTGCCAAATAATTCTCGATAGTTATAAATGGGACATACAACAACATTTAAAAACACCAGGCATATAAATGAAATGAGTCGCATAGTTAGATTGAGATAAGCTTCAGTAATTTTACCCACATCTTTAAGATTATTATATTTCAATAAAATATTTACACACAAACAAGTTATTTCTTAAATTTTCTTAATAATAGAGTAACAATAGAGTACGTCATTTTAAAAATCTGAAAGTTAACGAAATAAAATCTCTTAAAATGCTTTATTATAAATAACTCATACCCCAAGTGCTAAGGGTCGTGTATATGAAGTGTAATTTCCCACTTTTAATTTTAAAGGGATATTACATCTCATCATCATAAACAACAAATCTTTCTGTAATTCCAAATCACCATCCCACTGTATTGAGTTGTAGATTGCGAAAGATAAGCTCGTGCTCTATAAAATATTACAAAATTTACAATTTATCAGTTGTCTTAACCTACACCCGCCCGTTTAACCCACCAAAAATTAATTTAATAAAAATTTATAAGAAAATTATTTTGAAAATAAAAAAAAATTAGAACTGCCAAAAAAAGTTATCAACATATACTCTAGGCTAGGACCTAGAGTGTAAGACCTATAGTCTAGATCCTACACCAGCCACATGTAAATTCCAAAAAAAATAAGTTATTGAAATGAGGCCTATAGCGTTGCCAACATTTCAGTGATGTTAAGTCGCAGAAAAATATTTGTGTTGGAGAAGATAGGTAAAGATACTTACTAATGATTGACAACAAACATCAACATGGTAGAAATAACGTCAAAGGAGGAGATAGAAAAAGCATATGAGAAGAAATGATGATCAGATAAAAGGGATGATTGAAAAAAAATAGCAAGGAAGGAAGATAATAAGGAAAGAATGATAAAATATAAAAAACGCACATGATTGAAGAACGCCAAGGAAACCAATGGTCAAAGAAGAAAGAACTACCAAAAAGAAATGAATAAAGAAAGAACGATAAGAAATAAAGCGTAATGAAGAGCGACAAGAATTTAAAAATAAAAATGAATGAAGAACGTCAAGAAGGCAAAATCGATAAAAAAGCAAGAATTAGTCTTTTTCATCTTGCGGCCAATATAAAGTCATATTGGAACAACGCTTATATGATGCAAGAAACAACAAAAATAATTTAAATCCCAAATATTTCTATTAAAAAGCCAGGAGAATAAACGTTAATCCCGAAGTCTCTGGTCTAAAGTCTAAAATAACAGTGTTGGCAACCATACGTATAAATAAGATCACCTCATTCCGTTGTGGAACATAGGGCGTCAATAAGGGTTCGCCATCTGATTTTAGCCTCTTCCTGCATCGTTCTTCTCCATTTATTCCTCGACACGTTATTTGTTTTCCCGAGGGTACTAAAACAGATTACCAATCCATGGTTATCCTGGCGAAAGCGGATAGTTTATGGCCCAGTCATCCCCACTTCCGCCACCGAATATCTGTGTGTATTTTGTGCTGTTCCGATCCCACAACTCGATATTAGAAATTTGGACTGGCCAGAAAATCCGTAGAATACTGTTTAGACATTTAGCTCCAGATGTTATTTGCGGGCCGTTTATATTCTGGCCTAGTTCTTACCTCCGTAAGCATCAAGAAGACCCAGGTAAGTAAATTGGCCATCTCTTTCAATGGGGGTGTTGACCAATTTTAAATCTCTATTTGTTGGTCATTAATTTAATAACTTTTGTTATTGCGATATTATTATTAAAACTTTTTTCTTTGCCTCGAACTCTAGTTTATCTAGTTTGTGCTGTATATCGTTGAGAGTATGAGATGGCAGACAGATATCGTTAGGTACCTCTCTTTTCTTTTTTTACCTCAGTTTTGCGTCAAGATTTATAATTTGCATTATTTCTGTGGGCTATTTTTCTGATTAATCACGGTAGTTGGTTTTTTTTCGTTAATGTAGTTAACATACACCAATTTTGCTTTGTTAAGTTTTATATACCACTTCTTAGACCACCTTGTCCATAGCAGCTTGCAATTTAGTTGTTGTTTCTACCACCTACCGCTATAATGGCAGTATCGTCACTCGTCAGCAAAGGTTGCGATGATTGTTTCTTCCGCATTTGGTACGACGTTTGTGTAGAAGGGATAGAAGAACTACAGCTCTTATTTCTTTTATTTCTGTGTAGCTATCACCGTGTTTTACTCTGAAGTGGGATGTAATATTTCAGTAATTTACTATGTTGTTTAGGCAAGCTTGTATCTATTTTAATTTCAGTCCTTGATGCCTTTGTTGAACGTCTGTACAACGTCCAGAAATATAATAGAGCAGATATTTTTTCTGGTCCTTTAATTAAAGTTGTAATTCGTTATACTTGATCAACCGTTAAGTGTGTGTTTCTAAACCCAAATGGGTGAATTGGGTTTGTTTTTTTTCTTCGATTATCGGTTGGAATCGCTTCAAAACTGGTTCCTCAAATAATTTTAATATCGTAGGCAGTAACGGGATTGGCTGGTGGAATATTTTTTCGTTTGGCGGTTTGTCGGCTTTTGCAATTATTATAACCACCGCTACCGTCCATAGATACACATTATAGCCGAAATGCTGGATCGGGTAGGTACGTTAGATTAATATTTCCTTTTTTAGGTAGATCTTTTAACATTTGGTTATAAGGTCAAAACCAAGTGCCTTTTTGGTACTAATGTTATTTTCTATCTGGCTAGATACTTCTTTTGGTGTTATAATAATGGTAAGGGTAACGTCTTCATTATTAATTACTGGAGTGTTTTCTTTGAAACTTAGTTGGGGGTATGCCTAGAAGATTTTGGCCAAATAGCTCGCAAATTGTAATGCCTTTTCTTCATTTACTTTGGCCCACGTCTTCTTTTCTGATAGGTGCTTTTTGTTTTTTAAGGCTTTTTGTACCTCTCCATAGAGAGTATTTTGTGTCTGCTGCCACAGTTTCCTGGCTCTTTTTTCGGTTATCATATCCTTCATATTTTTCAAGCAATTTATGCTTCTTCATTTTTTTGTTAGCGTATTAGTGTTGTTCCATACTGCTTGCTGCAAGTCAATAACGAACTGCTCCGCTTTATTATCAAGCTGATCTTTTGTCGTTTGTGGTGGATTTAGTTTTGATTTTTTGTTTAACCTCTTCTCTAAATCCCTTCCAGTCGGTTCGTTTATTGGTTAGTTTTGTTGGTTGTTCTTTATTAATAATTGTTTCGCTCACAGTTAGAATGATAGGAGAGTGATCTGATGATAACTTTTTATAATATTCCAAAAAAATTGAAATTACCAGAATTTCTACATATGGGTAGTATCCAAAAAATAATTTTAGGTTGTCCTAAATAGTATGGTCACTTTTAATAAATTATTAATAAATATTAGCGCCTGCCTTTTTTCGACATCTTAATTTCTTTAGAAGTTACACGTGGGTGATGTAAGTTTAAATAAAAGCTAGACCAGTGGCAATGGGCATAAATGAACTAGGCAATTTTTTTCGGAACGTCGTTGACCCAAGGACGCATAAGAAATATTTAAAATTGTAAAAAATGACCTGCGGCCGAAAAAAAGGTTGCCGACCTAGAGTATATGTCAATATCTTTTTATAAGTAATTCTAATAAATTTTTTATTTCGGAAATAAATAATGCCACCCTCGTTTTGTTGGTGGGCTAAAATAGCTGGTGTAGCTTCAAGCAACTCAATTTACAGCCGGTTTCATAATATCACACAAAAGTCTACTTTACGAAATCCTTACTTTATCATAAAGTCAACCGTAAAGTCGACTTTAAATCGCTTCTGTTTCATAATAGTTTGCAAAGTGTCTACTAGATAAAGTGTCCTTTACCTAATTATCTATTGGTTGGCAACTCTTTCTGTACGTGTTTGGTCTTCTCAAAAAAATATACATTTCCCCTTCAGATGAGGAACAAGCACTTGTTGTATCACTTTCCATAATTCATTCTTATTGTTGTTGTCAACAAAATTTTCGGTTAAATTTGCGATAAAGTCAGCTTTTGCAAGCATATTGGTCAGATTTTAAGACTTTATGATAAAGCAAAAAGTTTTAATACGTGCTGTTCAAAAATCATTTATGGAAAAGATTTTACTGCTTAAAGACGTCTTTTAAGTTTAAAGGAGACTTTAGTGCGATTATGGAACCGAGTGTTATTTATTATCCAAATACCTGTTCCATAATATGCTCTCCATTTGAAGAGAATAATAATATAGGAAGGGCACTAATAAAAATTAGACACAAATTGAAATAATCAAATCCCTAAAAATACAATGTGATAAATAATATTTAACAACTCATATGCAAAATTTATAACCATCATTTGCACGTAGGTCAATAAACTAAGATTAATACTTGAGATTATTACTTGCATAAATAAAATTGGTTTAAGAATATTTATATAATTCTCCCACAGTCTAAAAATAATATTAAATATGTATATGCAAATTATTTGCAAATAAATTAACATACTCAAGAATATTTTGATGTAGTACTATAAAACTTTTGATGTATTTCTTTCTTTCTTTTCGATTTTTTATAAGAACCATTTTTTTTATTACTACCTTCAAGTTTTTTATCCTGTTTGCTAATAAATCGCTAACAAAAGATGCATATAAAACCATTGAGAAAGTTGTGACAAAAGACGTTTCGGATATTATTGTTAAAAAAGTACTAACTATATTTCTTATTGGCCAGTAATATATGTCAATAAAGTAATACTAAAAATTTAAAATAGATTATCTACATGCGATTTACAAAAATATTTTGTGCAAATTAATTATTTCATTTACTAGGTGATGTTTATTGTCTAATCTTTAACAAAAGATCAAATTTCAATAAAGTTTTGAAAATAAATATTTAGAATATATAATTGCTATAATTCAGGAAGGTGTTGCACCATGCTGTTCTGTACAAAATTTGAAAAAAATAGATTAAATATTTTTATGTGCAAAAGGTTTTAAACGATTTGAAAATGCAGTCTCTTTGAATTTGTGGGTCTTGCTTTTCCGTGGTTTCTGGGAAACGCCCTAATATTTTTCAAAATTCGATCATCCATCATCTAATAAAGTGAATATGTACTCAAAACTTTGCACCAACAATAACATTGTAGGTTGAATAAATAAAAAGTAAGGAGTGTAGGTACCTGAGAAGTTATACAGTTTTTTAATTTTAAATCTCTCAGATGCGGCAGACCAAGAAATGGCTTGATACACATCGTAATGTAGATTAAATTCCCAATTAAATGATACCAAATATGGTAAAAAAATATTGTTGGGAAAATTGTAAAAAATGGCGTTTAATATTTTGAATTTACAGCACCGCGTTTAGACGCGGATACAATTTTTTAATTTTAAATCTCTCAGATGCGACAGACCAAGAAATGGCTTGATACACATGGTAATGTAGATTAAATTCCCAATCGAATGATACCAAATATGGTAAAAAATACTGTTGGGAAAATTGTAAAAAAAGGCGTTGAATATTTTGAATTTACAAAACCACGTTTAGACGCAAATACAGTTTTTAAATTTTAAATTTCTTAGATGCGGCAGACCAAGAAATGGCTTGATACACATCGTAATGTGGATTATTCCCAATCGAATGATATCAAATATAGTAAAAAAGATTGTTGGGAAAATTATAAAAAATGGCGTTTAATATTTTGAATTTACAGCACCGCGTTTAGACGCGGATACAGTTTTTTAATTTTAAATCTCTCAGACGCGGCAGACCAAGAAATGGCTTGATACACATCGTAATGTAGATTAAATTCCCAATCGAATAATACCAAATATGGTAAAAAATACTGTTAAGAAAATTGTAAAAAATGACGTTTCATATTCAGAATTTACAGCACCGCGTTTAGACGCGGATACAGTTTTTTAATTTTAAATCTCTCAGATGCGGCAGACCAAGAAATGGCTTGATACACATCGTAATGTAAATTAAATTTCCAATCGAATGATACCAAGTATGGTAAAAAATATTGTTGGGAAAATTGTAAAAAATGGCGTTGAATATTTTGAATTTACAGCACCACATTTAGACGCGGATACAGTTTTTTAAATATAAATATCTTAGATGCGGCAGACCAAGAAATAGATTGATACACATCGTAATGTAGATTAAATTTCCAATTAAAGAATACCAAATATGGTAAAAAATATTGTTGTAAATTTTTTTAAAAATGGCGTTGAATATTTTGCATTTACAGCACCACGTTTAGACGCGGATACAGATTTTTAATTTCAAATCTCTTAAATGCGGCAGACCAAGAAATGGCTTGATACACATCGTAATGTAAATTAAATTCCCAATCGAATAATACCAAATATGGGAAAAAATATTTTTGAAAAAATTGTTATAAATGGCTTGAATATTTTAAATTTGCAGCACCACATTTAGACGCGGAAACAGTTTTTTAATTTTAAATCTTTTAGAGGCGACAGACCAAGAAATGGTTTGATACAAATCGTAATGTAGATTAAATTTCCAATCAAATGATACCAAATATGGTAAAAATTATTGTTTGGAAAATTATCAATAATGGCGTTGAATATTTTGAATTTGCAGCACTACGTTTAGACGCGGATACAGTTTTTAATTATAAATCTCTTAGATGCGGTGGACCAAGAAATGGCTTGATACACATAGTAATGTAGATTAAATTCCCAATCGAATAATACCAAATATGGTAAAAAATATTGTTGAAAAAATTGTTAAAAATGGCGTTGAATATTTTGAATTTCTAATTCTATATTCTATATCTCTTAGATGCAAAAGACCAAGAAATGGCTTGTTACACATCGTTATATAGATTAAATTGCCAATCGATTGATGTAAATAGTTTTGAAATAAATTTTAAATTGTTTCTTTTTTTTCAATTTAAAGTTTTATTATTCTAAAAACATTTATTACAGTAATACTGTAAGTGATTTTGAAACTTTTTTTGGTGGAATCGATATTGGTTTGATGGTGTATTGTCACGACATTTTTATTTTTGGCGTAGCTTTAACGGTTTAAAAGATATAAGCAAATATATTTTTTATGTTCCTAGCCTCCTTACAGGGTACGTCGTGATGCTGGAACGTGTTGCTAACTTCTCGGGGTTTCTACCGTCTAGTTTTTCGTAAAAAAATGTGAAAAAGTGAATTATGTTATGGGTTTAACCGTTTATATCAAATATTTTGTATTCTCACCTCATAAAATAGAAAACCACATTTCGTTACCTCGTGATCGGGACACTTTTGAATATTCAAAATAATTAAACCCAAAATATTTGCAGGCATTAACCAGCAATAGTATATAAACTTCATAATATTATTGAAACTATTATTTAATTTATCAATATTTTTTGGTTTTGGCGTATTTTTAAAATTACCAAGTTCGTTTAAAATCTTAATTGTTGCATGTCGTTGATTGTGTGAGTATGAAATCAAAAAAGTGACAAATATTATTGATAAACATAATGTTAAATTAGTTCCCACAATTTTAAGGTTACAATCCAATTTTCCTAAAATATATTTAATTTTAATATAAATATTTAATTTTATGAAAGTACTGTGATAATTTTTAATTTTATAGTCGAATAATAATAAAAGTGTTACCAAAGCAATGCACTACGTAGCCAACTATTCCAAGTCCACGTAATAATATTATTAATAACTGTAAATTTAACAAAATTTTGGATTTTTTCGTTTCCTTTTTCCAAATATGCATAAATGTAAAATAATCATCGAAAATTTCCAAGACCCTTATTTGGTTCATTATAAACACAGTATACGCAGTTTTATTATTTTGATAAGTTACAAGGTGTGCATCTATTTAGGAACATCTATATATTTGTCTTAATTACACCGTTTTAGAACATTCATTTATTTTATGAATTATTTTAAATATCTGCTTATTATATATAGGCTCATAGGTCGATATTTTTTGTATTAATAATACATTTTAATCAGATATATGCTAAGCGCTAAAAAGTTCGATCATTATTTTTCAATTAAGTTCAGTTTACATTGGTACCAACAAAACGTATTGATAATTTGAGAGGATATGAATTATTAAATTAAGATTTGCCTAGTAACTCGACACTCGTCATTAGGATTTAAAATTGTTGACATTCTAGAAAGTGTGAATCATGTTTTAATTATTAAAAAAAACTGATTTGTCCAACACCTGACTTTATTCTACATTGAGATGTGGAGTACCATTTGCTGAGCGCCAGATGGTGTACCTATACAGTTTACGCGTCACACATGTACAGTTGATGACTCGTAGGAGATGGCGCTTACCGCACATCTATCCTCCAATACTTTATGACGTCCATGTTTTACTCTTTCTCCCACTACATCCTACGGTTTTACTACCGCTTACTCCTCGTTTTACCCTCGTTTAGCCTTTAGTGTTTAAATAGCAAAGCGCGTAAATCATTTAGCTCTTAGCATTGAATAAGGGAATATATATATAAGGGAATTATTCATTACTCAATGGTTTAATTTAGAAAATTGTGTTTTATTTAGAAAATTGTGTTTTATTTATAAGGAGTTGCTTCTGTACCGTCTGAATCAAAAGTTAATGCATACAAAAAATATTTAACTAAGGTTTCATTCTATTTACGACTGAATTATGTTACAGAATCTAAAATACGTATTGAATAATATCCAAAAATTCAAAATTAGTGTTTAAAAATGCCGAAAATGTCTAATAATATAATTAAATTTAATAGAATAAGGTACGGCTTGACCAGTATATATTGGCATGTGAAAAAATATTTTAAATAAAATTTTCAATCCACATGTTGATAGTAACCAAATGTTACATGATCATCGCGACTTTCCATTGTGCAGGAAAGCAATGCAATCTAAATATTGCATTAAATACATATGTAATTACCATTATGGCTTTGGGTGATAGTTTTTTTAATACCTTTCCATTTATAAGGTCAAAACCGGGTGTTTTTGTAGTTCTGGTTTTTTTTACTTTACTGGCTTTGAAGAAGGTAATTGGCAGGTCCATTTGAAAAGACGCTTCCAAAAAATTTAATATTTCTTTCTCTTCTTTTTGTAAAGTTGATGGGAAGGGTGTAAAAACCTTCTTTAAGTGGGAAGCAAATACTTCCGATTTTTTTTGTCGCTTCTTGCCCAATTTCCGCTCTGATCTTTGATAGGAGGGATTGGCTGTATTGGTCACTTCAGCTTCTTTGTAACTTTCCATAGTGAGTAATTACTTGCAGCGGTTGCAGAAAGGTTGCTCAAATATTCCTCAAATTGTTGGTTTTTTAGTAGTAGTTACTTGAGTTCTTTGATTTCCTTATTTAGATTTTCGTTGCCTCTTGCCATTCTTGTGCGTTGCCACTGCTTACATAGCTGTCGCTTCTCTGCAATTTTCTGGTCTCGATGCCTTATTTATTTGGATTTGAGCATCATTGTATAGATCTCCTTTACTGGATAATTCAACGCGTAGGTAGTTAAAGCGCATTGCGGGATGTCTACGTGACATAGTATTGCGAAACAAATTCATACAAAAAGAGAGTAAAGTGCGCATATAGAAAACCTGTATTAGACCAAATATAACGTATGAAGTCGAGACCAGGGCGGACACAAAGAAGACAAAAGGGCGTCTACGAACAACAGAAATGAAGAGCCTCCGAACCATATCGGGTCTTAGCCTCAGAGACCGAGTACATTTTATTTCAAATGTTTTACGTGTTGGAAATTGGAAGTTAATCAGCTAAAACCAATTATTGTTATTTGTGTCACATTTATCATTCATAACTTAAATGCATTTTTTGTGTTTTTAAAATTAAGTTCTATTAACAAAATTTTAATTAAATTGTGCAGCTTATATCTATAGCTCAGCTTTGGTTAAAACTGCCTTGTTTTCTCCCATTGACTGCTAACGGGTGTGGGTATGCTATCATATATTTATTTATATGTTTGAAAGGCGCAAACGAATTTGGAAGATTTTAATTCACTTTCCACCACAACAATCCTACCGACTGCGCCATTTTCATTTCGCCAAAACACGTTGAATTTTTCAAAGGCATTTATATGATATTTTAAAATATGCATTAAAAACGCGAATGTACGCCTTTAGCAGTCAAAAGGTTACGCGCCTCCTATACCTGTGCTCTCTACTTAGGTGCGCTTACTGACACCAGTTATTTCTCGGTTTAGATTCTATAGCTTTAATTGTACGCTAATTACACAGTTGTTTCACTAGCACTAGTCACCGCTACACCTCCAAAAAACTTTGGGCCATCTTAAAAGCTACTTTTGATCTGCGCTCTTTTACAGTCCACGCAGGAGTGACAAAATATTTTTTCATTATTTATTGTGTTAATTAACTTTACAATCGCACAAATATTGATTTTATTAATTATTGTCCTAATAGCTCCCATATACAAATTACTCGAGTTCCTTAAATTGCAGCAAAATGAATAAATTTGAAGCAATACTGCCAAGCATCTGAAATGAATCAGAGATTATTTAGCAAAATTTTGGTTAACAATTTTACTTACACCTAGAAAAAATCCCCAATTCATTGTAAATAATCGACAAACTTGAAATGAATTTTTTTGGAATTTGGTTTGTAAATAGAATACGCCTCTCTGTTAATTATTCTAAGTTACAAATTGCATTTTAAAATTTAATTTTTTACCTTTAAATACGCACTATCGTGCGCTTTAAGTGCTTCTTCATACAGTGCAGCAGTTTTAGCTGACTAAAAGAAATAAAATATTATTCTTTGTACAGATGATTAAAAAAAATTCATATGCCTATGACGTCACTATTAATATTATAATATTATTCTTTGTACAGATGATTAAAAAAATTCATATGCCTATGACGTCACTTTTAATATTTTATGAGCGTGTTTGAAATGTGTTTTTTTCGTAAAAAGTAGAGACATATATTGACGTTTGTCACAACCAACGTTTGTCGATTAGTTGATTTTCACTGCCACAATAACCGCATGCGCCCATAGATGACGCTTTTATCGGGTAGCGGATAAGGAAGAGTAGCGGAAGGAAAATCAAATACCACCCAACCGCTACTAATGAACATGGGCAAAACTAAAATATTGATGCCAAATGAACTACACACTCCGACACATAATGGATGAATTGAAAGAGCAGACAGCCATATATACCTAGGACATACTTTTAAATTGGATAAATAAAACCTGGATGCCGAAATCAGCAGAAAAATAGGCCGCAATGGGCGGCGTTGCGCCAGTTGATATACGACCTAGAAACTATGACTTTTATTCAACACAACAATTATCAAATTGGCGCCATGGAATGAATGTTGGGAATCTTCAAAAGAAATAGAAAGAGGAACAAATGTATTCGAGAATGGATTGAGGTGACGGATGTTGTACAGAGACTGGCTAAACAGATGTTAAACAACGCGAGCAACAGACGACAGATGATCAAATCGAATTGTTCATTAGAGATCGAAATACGACAGAAGAAACGCCCGCCAAAAAAATGGAGCGATGATGTAAGGGAAGTTACTGGAAAACAGCGGATGAGGTTGGCTCGAGACAGAAAGCAATGGAAAGGCAAAATGGAGGACTATATCCAACTCTGGAAAATAAATATCTGAAGAAGAAGCATTTACTATGATCTGTTGATACAATTAAAACATATTTATGGCAATATATTATATTGAGCATTCGTTACAAAAACTATTATATGTAGCTTGTACGAATGAGCATAAGAGACTCGTGTGATTGGAACACTTGTGTCATATACACTTTCGTACACGCTGGATCATGGGCGTCGGCAGGTTTTTATGCAGGAGGGGGCCAGATCACGGACGTTAAACAGACTTTTATGTAGTGGTGGGGTCAAGACTTTAAATTAGTATAAATTTTTTTAGATCTTTAACAGTTTATGTACTATAAACTATTCCAAAGGGGGCGGGCTTCTACCCTGGCGACGCATATGTGCTATATAAAATACGTACCTCGTGACATGTTGATTCAAGGCAATAAAAAACACAGACGAATTCAAAAAAATCATATGCAAGCCAAAAACAATTTGAAAGCATAAAATTCATATTCATGTACACCAACTCGCATAAACAGGAGATATATAAGTAACTTAATCGAAATAAAATCAACCACTGATACATCTCGACCAAATTTTTATTTATTTCGCAAAGTTTGAGAAAAGTATTTTTGGACACATTCAAGTTACCCAAGGAAACGGTTCGCTTACTCAAAATTTTGTTCAAGCACACGTATCTACGTTTAAGTTCATATTGAAATCCGAATAGGAGTCCCCATAATGGGGCTGTTATTAGATATCCAATACTATAAGTAATATAAATGGTCACGTTTTCAATTACTTCATCAAATTCCATAAGGTCTCCCAATAAAATGGTATTACTAAATAGCATAAAAACTATAAAAAAGCGCAAGGAAATTCGTTTGGTGTACGTGAACCTCTTGCGCGTCACATATTCCAAATCTCTGTCGATGTGATCCAGGCTTTTAATAACTTTTGTGATTAAGCCGAAATTTTTCCCAGATTGGGCGTAATAAAGAAAAATCAGAATTAAATTCACGTAGCGTTCGCAAGCTTGGATCATTTCCGAAAAATCAGAGTCGTCCATTGGGTCTTCAGGCGCTGTTATTGCCGAGTAAACTGCTATCACCGAGTAAAGTACTACAAGCACATATTTAATTGCAACTGTTTTTCGCGTTTTGTAAAATTTGGAATTGTGCAAACCATAATTGCACAAGCCAACAATTCTGCTTACATTAATTACAGGTTTAAATACGTCAGCGTTTGAAAACATTTTTTAGGTCTACTAACTTATATAAAAAATAAAATGATAAAATTATTAAGGCACTTAAAAAAATGAAATTTTCTTTTTATGTTAATTGCTTTGAATAAGTTTTTAACGAAAATGAAGCGAAAATAATTTTTTTAAGTAAAGTCAACAAGTTATTCTATTGAATAATATTTTTGTTGAATCATAAATTTTGGAAGACTAATAAATCCTTTTATATAATTGGAAATGCTCAAATAATTATGTTAATATTCTTGAACAATAAATGCTGAATATAAAGAGTATTTTCTAATTAATAGAAAAGAATTAAGGAATGTAAATTATCTTATATTAAAAGAGAAAATAAAAAAATCTTTTTGAAAGTCTATTCAAGAACAAGAACACCAACATGACATAGGCTTAACGCAAAGATGGAATGCAAGAAATTTTCAGTGATAAGGTATGCTGTACCAATGATAAATGTAAATGAGTACTAGACCACAACAGGCATGTCCAAATTACTACGATCGCAACGCCGACCAAAACTATGACAACTGTAGGGAGCTGCATCGAAAACATTTTATTCGAAAAAGAAAATGTATTATAGAAGAATTCCGACAACCCAAAATTGATGTCAAATTTTGAATTTTGAAATGTCAATGGCCCGCGTGAAAACGTGGGGTGTAACTCTATACATAATCCAAGTTTTCTATTAAGCAAACAAACTAAAAGTTTCACGTATCATAGGGAGCGCCACTAACATATCTAAACTGGATCGAAAATGTCAAAAATATGCCAAAAGTGTTAAAGTTTGATTAAAAAATAATTTAAAAAATCGCTTGAACATGGCAAATATTAGTTTAAAAGGCTAAAATACGCTCCATAATGTCAATTTTTTTTTTTAAAACATTTTTTGAAAAGTGTCAAAAATTCGCTAAAATATTTGTTAACAATGTCAACAATTTGCCGTAAAATAAGAAAGCTTTAAAAATTGCAAAATTTCGTTAATATTTTGCTAGAAAATATCAAAATTTATTTAAAAATGTAATTAATATGCTCGAAAATGACAAAAATTTCTTTTGAAGTGTCAAAAATTTGACATAAAACAGTGAAGTTTTTAATTGTGAAAATTACCTTTAAAAAAGTTAAAAATACTTTTGAAAAAAATATAAATGCAAAGACATGATCTTAAATGTCTTAAATTTTTTACAAAACGTCCAAATTTATTCAAAAATTATGAAAATCTGCTAAAATAAAGTCAAATTTTTAATTTTGAAATGTCAATGGCCCGCGTGAAAACGGGAGGTGTCACTCTATACATAATCCAAATTTTCTATTATGGAAACAAACCAAATGTCCCACCTATTATAGATAACGCCACCAACATGTCTAAACTGGATCGAAAATGTCAAAAATATGCCAAAAATGTTAAAATTTGTCTAACAATGTCAAAAATTATTAAAAAAATAATTTAAAAAATCGCTTGAAACTGGCAAGCAATAGTTAAAAATGCTAAAATACGCTCTATAATGCCAAATTTAGAAAACATCCACATTCTTTAAAAAGTGTCAAAAATTCACTAGAATATTTGTTAAAAATGTCAACAATTTGCTGTAAAATGGAAAAAAATTGGAAATTGCAAAAATTCGTTAATATTTTGCTAGGAAATATCAAAATTTATATAAATTTGTGAAGAATATGCTTGAAAATGACACAAATTTATTTTAAAGTGTCAAAAATTTTAAATAAAATGCTAAAGTTTTCAAATGTGAAAATTACTTAAATACTTTCAAAAATGTTAAAAATATTTTTGGAAATACTAAAAATTCGTTAAAAAATGCAAAACCATAATCTAAAATGTCTTAAATTTCTTATAAAACGTTCAAATTAATTCAAAAATTTTGAGAAAAGTCAAATTTTGAATTTTGAAATGTCACTGGCCCGCGTGAAAATGAGAACTATTGAGAACTAAAAAAATCTGATACGCTATCTGGTGGTGAAAACTGAACTGCACGAAAGAGTACCTGTCACTCACTGTGTTCATTGCACAATTTGTTGTATTGTGTTTATATTAATAAATATTTAAAAATATAACAAAACAAAAACCTGTTTAACACCAAATGGATCTTTCTCCCTTTAATATTATTATTCTTGAAATTCTTGGGTAATATCCTATGCTCGCCAAGTTGACAAGTACTCTTTCAAAATCAGCTGTTTAAGCAAAAGTGCTGCCACCATCGGTAGTGTTAGTTCTCAATACAATAGTAATCCAAGTTTTCTAATATGGAAACGAACCAATAGTCCCGCCTATCATGGAAAGCGCCACTATCATTTTTAAAAGTGACGCTTGATTTGACATTTATCTTTTTTTTTATTTGTCATGTGAATTTAATCGTAAGAAATATAATATTACATTAATTATTATTTATAATTCATATTTAATAAATCAATTATATTTTTGAAATTACTTTTAGTTTTAGATTTTGGCCAACAAGGTCAATAATGTAC
>JARJDX010080054.1:0-18868 GCA_030264735.1 Gymnusa sp. GC000175
TTTGTTTCTTGGACAACAGGTTCTCTGTAGGCGCACCGCTACGATAGGGTAAAGTTTTTTAAATACGCGATCACAAACCGAAATGGTTTGTGATCGCGTATTTTAAAAATTTTAACCTATCGAAGCAGTGCGCCTACAGGAAACCTAGACACTGAAAAAAATGAGATTGTGTTAGAAATGAAGTAAAAACGCGATGGAGTCTAGTGCTTGCGAAAAAAATTGTGAAATTATTCCAAAACTACACAGAAATAAGTACACTTGAGTCGGACGCACGGGTATCAGAGGCGCACCTATTAAAACAGCGCTTACATTTAAAGGAAAACAAACAACTCGTATTATTATAACTAAAAACAGCGAACTTTCATCATTCCAACCGTCACATCTCCTTAATTTTTGAACTAAAACAATTGAACAAACATCGATTTTGTAGCAATATGTCATTTTTAACGAGTTTTTATCGGATTTTAAATATCTTTATTACCAGTCGAGACATCACGCTAGGAAGTAAATAAATTTTTATGTGTGCACAGTTGATTACAATAACAAAATTAATTGAGTTTACGTTTAAAACAAGAAGCAACAAAGGAACAAAGAAAATTTTAACTTTATTTCTGCAAAATGTTTTTAATTTAATTAAATAATAATCAGGCAAAAATCCCATTAAGTGTATTAAAGTGAAAATTAATTAGCTTTTTATAATGTTGCTTATTTTAGCATCTACAAAGTACTTTCATTGCTTATGAGAGGATCTTCATTGTAATTTTAATTAAGTAAGGAG
Source organism: Gymnusa sp. GC000175 (assembly GCA_030264735.1). Lineage (NCBI taxonomy): Eukaryota > Metazoa > Arthropoda > Insecta > Coleoptera > Staphylinidae > Gymnusa > Gymnusa sp. GC000175. The sequence goes on from JARJDX010080054.1 coordinate 779, forward strand.
AGATTAAAATTTGATGTGTGAAATTATATCAAAAATTTTCATCTTTTAAAACAAATTTATTTATTTATTTATTTTTTTTTATTTTTTTATTTATTTTTATTATTTATTTATTTTTTTATTTTAATTTTTTTTTTTTTTTTTTAATTTTTTATTTTTTTATTTATTTAATTTTATTTATTTATTTATTTATTTCTCTGTGAGTTTGTGTATTTGTTTCTGCCATTCTTTGTGCGTTTGTTTGTTTGTTTGTTTCTACCATTGTTTGTGAGTTCATTTGTGCGTTTGTTTTTGAATTATTTGTGCGTTAGTTTGTGCATTTGTGTCTACCTCTATTTGCACGTTTTTTGTGCGTTTATATGTTTTTGCGTTTATGCATTTGTTTGAGCGTTTGTTTCTGCGATTGTTTGTGCATTTGTTTGTGCGTTTGTACATATATTTGTGCTTATTGTTTGTTTATTCTTGCCTTCTTTCATTCAAATTAAAATACTAATTTTCGGTTCAAAAGTTTAGGGGTTCGATTCCTGGGTACTAAGTTGTCATTAGATAAATTATTGACAAAATAAAAAATGGAGTAACAGATCCATTTTGTAATTTAGTTTTTGTTTTAAGTGAATGTTGATTTTAAACGGAAATTTGAAGAAACCAACACAACAAACAACATAAATTTTAATAAATGTGCTCGCTGAATAATTAAATTTGAAGATGTGAATTAAGATCGTCGGTGATTGCAAAAAAAGTGGACTAATTATATGAAATTAGTTTGCTATAATAATAAAAGTTGAGTCTAGCTCGGCGTGGTAATTATCGAATAATAAATAAAATTGTAGTTTTTTTCGCTTGGATCGCAGTGCGAGAGAGCCGGAAAAAAATAAATTTTACGTCCGTAATTATATACGTGCTTTACTACGTTTATAAAAAGATAAAATTATACACGGAAAGAGTGAGCATTTAAAATAATTATCATAATGATTATTGTGCTGTTGATGGAGATAATTGGGACCGACATAAAACAACCCTTATGTATTTCGTTTCATTATAATGTGCCGAAAAATATGTTTTATAGTGCTCCTAATAGAGCACAAAACTTTATACCTGCCTTACAATCTTTATGATGATGGTGCCCTCAAGACACAATTTACCCACTGAATACTAGTTTCTTATAAATTTGAGCAAATTTTGTTTGATTTGAAAATAGATGGAAAAAACTTTCGTTTATTATTTAATGGACAAAATTGTAAAACGCGAAATAAAAATGTGAAATGACGTAGCGACGCATTGGACATTTTTGAATTTTTGATGTATCAAAATTTATTATTATTATTTTTATTATTATTATTGTTCTTATTATTAATGACGTTGCTCTTTGATTGTTGTTCGTTAGTTACGTTGTGCCTTGATCGCGTTGTTCTTTGAAACAGTTTTCTCCTTAATGACGTGGCTCCTTAATTGTGTTGCGCGTTGATTGCTTTGTCCTTTGATCGCATTGTTCCTTGATCACGTTGTTTTTTGATGACTTTCTCCTTAATTATGTTATTCCTTGATCCCGTTGTTCCTTGATCGCGTTGTTTTTTAATGTTTTGCTACTTAATGACGTTGCTCCTTGATTGTGTTACTCCTTGATTGCTTTGTCCGTTGATCGCATTGTTCTTTGATGGTGCGCTCCGTGATAACGGTGCTACTTGATCGCATTGTTTCTTAACTCATTGCTCATTGATGACGTTGCTCCTTGATCCCGTTGTTCCTTGATCGCGTTGTTTTTTAATGGTTTGCTCCTTAATGACGTTGCTCCTTGATTGTGTTACTCCTTTATTGCTTTGTCCGTTGATCGCATTGTTTTTTGATCGCGTTGTTCTTTAATAATGCGCTCCTTGATAACGGTGCTACTTGATCGCGTTTTTTTTTAATTCATTGCTCATTGAAGACGTTGCTCCTTAATTGGGTTACTTCATAATCGAGTTGTACCTTGATCACGTTGTTTCTTTATTAAATTTTTGTTTTTTGTTTACGATGTCCCAACTTTCTGGTGCCGTTTTCTATCGAAGGTTGGCTACAATTATAATTTTTGACGCAGCGGCTCGGAATAGCGATTTGCTGTTTAGGCCAAACCAATTTCGAAGATTCTTTAGCGACGACGTTTTTCTTCGTTCAGGATTCCTTCTGCCTTCTATTTTTCCCTGTATGAAGTACTACAGTTTTCGTTTTCTTATGTTGAAGCCAACTTTAAACACTAATAATTTTGCTATTAGGCCTATCAGTGGACTATAGCTTTGTCTTCTGTTCATACTAAGTGTGGTTCTTCTTTGTTGTTTATTAGTTACCATTTGTTTATTTGTTGTTCAAAAGGCAACGCAGTTAGGAAGCAACGTCATTCAGAAGCAGTGCGATCAACTAACATCAAGAAAGAACACGATTGAGAAAAAACACGATCAAGGAACAACGCGATTAATCGCGTTGCTAGATCAAGTTGTGCTTTCATCGCGTTGTTCTTTAATGACTTGCTCCTTAATGATATTGCTTCTTCATCCCGTTGTTCCTAGATCGCGTTGTTTTTTAATGGTTTGCTCCTTAATGACATTGCTTCTTGATTGTGTTACTCCTTGATTGCTTTTTCATATTGTTGCTTGATCGCGATCAAGGAAAACCGCGATCAACGAGTAACATAATTAAGGAGCAACGTCATCAAGCAGAAAGCCATCAAAGAACAACGCAATCAAGAAAAAACGTAATCAAGTAACAACGTCATCAAGAAAAAAGACAACCAAGAAATAACACGATTAAGAAGCAACGTCATCAAGAAACAAGCCATTAAAGAGCAATGTGATCAAGGAACAAAGGAATCAAGTAACAACGTAATCAAGGGACAAGGCGATCAAGAAGTAACACAATCAAGAAGCAAAGTCATCAAGGAGCAAACCATCAAAAATCAACGCGATCAATGAGTAACATAATCAAGGAGCAACGTTGTCAAGAAACAAGCCACCAAAGAACAATGCTTTCAAGGAAAATCGAAATCAAGTAACAACGCGATCAAGGACCAAGGCGATCAAGTATGAATACAATCAAGGAGCAACGTCATTAAGGAACAAGCCATCAAAGAGCAATGCGATCAACAAACGCGACTAAATAACATCAAGGAACAACACGATTGAAAAACAACACTATCAAGGAACAACGCGATCAAGTCATCAATGAGCAACTTATTACCGAATAACGCGACCAAGGAACAACGCGATCAACGAGTAACATAATTAAGGAGCAACGCCATCAAGCAGAAAGCCATTAAAGAACAACGCGATCAAGAAAAATCGTAATGAAGTAACAACGCTATCAAGGAACAATGCAACCACAATCAAGGAGCAACGTCATCAAGGAACAAGCCATTAAAGAGCAAAGCGATTATGGAACAACGAAATTAAGTAACAACGCAATCAAGGGACAAGGCGATCAAAGAGTAACACAATCAAGAAGCAACGTCATCAAGGAGCAAACCATCAAAAATCAACGCGACCATTGAATAACATAATCAAGAAGCGACGTCGTCAAGAAACAAGGAAAATCGAAATCAAGTAACAACGCGATCAAGGACCAAGGCGATCAAGAAGTAACACAATCAAGGACCAACGTCATTAAGGAACAAGCCATCAAAGAGCAATGCGATCAACAAACAACGCGACCAAATAACATCAAGGAACAACACGATTGAAAAACAACACTATCAAGGAACAACGCGATCAAGTCATCAATGAGCAAGTCATTACAGAATAACGCGACCAAGGAAAACTGCAATCAACGAGTAACATAATTAAGGAGCAACGTCATCAAGCAGAAAGCTATTAAAGAACAACGCGATCAATAAAAAACGTTATCAAGTAACAACGTCATCAAGGAAAAAGACATCAAGGAACAAGGCAACCAAGAAATAACACGATCAAAAAGCAACGTCATCAAGAAAAAAGCCATTAAAGAGCAATGTGATCAATGAACAACGAAATCAAGTAACAACGTAATCAAGGGACAAGGCGATCAAAGAGTAACACAATCAAGAAGCAACGTCATCAAGGAGAAAACCATCAAAAATCAACGCGACCAATGAGTAACATAATCAAGAAGCGACGTCGTTAAGAAACAAGCCAGCAAAGAACAATGCTATCAAGGAAAAACGTAATGAAGTAACAACGCCAACAAGGAACAAGGCAACCACGATCAAGGAGCAACGTCATCAAGGAACAAACCATTAAAGAGCAATGCAATTAAGGAACAACGAAATCAACTAACAACGTAATCAAGGGACAAGGCGATCAAGAAGTAACACAATCAAGAAGCAACGTCATCAAGGAGCAAACCATCAAAAATCAACGCGATCAATAAGTAACATAATCATGGAGCAACGTCGTCAAGAAACAAGCCACCAAAGAACAATGCTTTCAAGGAAAATCGAAACTAAGTAACAACGCGATCAAGGACCAAGGCGATCAAGAAGTAACACAATTAAGGACCAACGACATTAAGGAACAAGCCATCAAAGAGCAATGCGATCAACAAACAACGTTATCAAGTAACAAACCTTCTATAATCTATATAACGAAATTAATGCGTTAAGATTTGCACAAATTGTGGAAAATTTTTATAAAATTTCAATAACTTGAATTTCTTTTTTGAACGTCCATAATTTTTTGAATTTTGTACAAACTTTTCTTAAACCAAATAATTTTAAATATTTTGTATAAAAATATGAGGGTTTCCAACCTCCTGTCAAAAGGGGACGCCAACAGCCTCCAACTTTAAAAAATTTGACAGGACGTCGCAAAAAATTTGACAGGAGGTCACAAAAAATTTGATCACATTGCGTTTTTATGGATAATCTGACTTTTATTTGTTTAGAAATCGAATAATTTTAATTTATCTAAATACCTCACATTAAAACATTGACAGGAGACTTGCTCGCCAACAGCCGCCATATTGGTCACGTGCTGTACTTGGAACGCCCAATTTTCCAATTTTAGGTTATGTTAGCTTGCGCGAAATAATTTTATTTCAATTTTTTTTCTGATAAATCACTTTCTTTGCCTTGCACGTCGATTTTAATTTTAAATATTTTTTTCTTTGATATTTGTTTTGTCCGTTCGTCGGATCGAGTCCTCATTTCATTTCCAATCACCATCACTGTCATCAAACAATAATCACAGCTCGTTTCCGTGCAATTGTCTACGGTGCCTCATCAGCAACGTGTCATTTCGATCAATTATGTCCGAAAATGTGGTGCTTACCATCGCTGGCGCCCACTTATTACTCAACTATTAAAAAAAGTAACGGCCCTCTGCATAATTACAAACGCCGCTGACCGACCGCCCGCACGACACTGACCCTCGCACCATGGCGCCTGCCAAAAAATTTTCTACCCTACAATTAACAACCCTCAAAAAAAATTCTAATTATGTATATAAAATAAATGTTACTAAATGTGTAATTTTTTCTCAATTTTTTCTTATCCTTACGTTCTTATCATTTCATCCTTTATCATTCCGCTTTTATCATTTCATTTTTATCTTTTCATCCTTACCATTTAGTACTTATCCTTTTATTTTTAATATTTTCATATTATCTATTCGATTCAATTTTTTTATTACGTATGTGTGAATTGTTGGATGAACAACGATAAGTAGCAGGTGTTTGGTCGGTCTATTAGTCGTAACATAGCGCCACACTTAGCGGAAACGTCTCGAACCGCCCAGCTTTCGGCGCGGCTTTTTTCTTCCCCTAAGAGAAGACAAAAAAAAGCTGCAAATTGCCCCTTGTAAAACCATAAGGATTTGTATTGTTCATCCTCGCACTAATTGCCGCTCGTTTCGGCCCGAATCCTGCCTCTCCGATAAAGCGACTTTATATTCATATTTCTGAAAGCACAGCAGGAATATAAACTCGGAAGGAGGCACATCCAGGTCTCGCTTTATTAATATTAGATGATGCCTATTGAAGGAGCAAGACGGAGTGAGCCGTAGCCATTTGCGGACTGGCACATTGAATTACATTTGCATCTATATGGGATTCGGGAAGAAAATTCCCTCTGGACCACCCACTCCTACGCAAGCTCGATATTCTTATCTCGCAGAAATTATTTCATCGCTAACAATTCATAACGTTTTATTACATTTATATGGAAGAAAATCTTAAATTTAAATTGCAAAAAACTGAGCTTAAAAATTTTCATGTACAGGAAAGGCGTGTAAAGGCAAGTAATTTAATATTTTTTTTTACATTTTATGAAAAGTGAACAAAACAATGTGTAGTAGTTTCCACATATTGTATTTAAAATTAAATTCTCTGCGAACTCACAAAATTTGAACTACAGTCGAACTTCCATAACTCGAACTTTTATAAATCAAATTTTTTTATATCGATTTTTTTTCGCAAAAGTTAGCAACAGCAGTTAGTTAGGTTTTTCGTTTTTTTGCAAATATTTTAAAAACTATGAAGTTGATGGAAAAATCATAGGAGTACAAAAGTGTTACAAATGAATTTTTGAAAATTTTTTGTTTCTATCACTTTTTCAAAATTTAACATTTTTTCATCCTATAGAAAGATGATATTTCCGAAACGGTAACTCGGATAAAAAAAATTTATAACGAAAATTAAAGATCGTCTAAAGATCTATAAAAAATTTATATACCTTGACGTTCTCCGGTCATACACAGGGAATCAAACAAATTAATGAAAATTTCCCGTTTTTTCTGGTGAAATTTTTTTCCCTCTTAGCTTTTAGAAACTGGCGGGGCTGGATTTTTTCTGAACCCCGGGCACGATACCCCCGTGAAAGCTTTAGTGCTTAGTGAGGTCGAAAACGCCGTGCGACAAACGCCACGGCGTCCCGACGCATTTGAAATTTAACGCCACCACGCCGTATCTCGTAAACGGCGTCATCTAGCGGAATGCGGGCAACGGCATTCGACCGGGCTTTACAAAAAATCCCGATGACAAAAATTTTGCTCATTTCTTGCAATTTTCAGGGGTGGAAAATATAATTTTCTTTTTTGCGAGGTTTAGGGTGGTTTCAATAACTTTCTTAGTTTTTGAGCTACGGAGTGCAGCTTCTGGCATATAATAAAGAAAGAATTTGTGCACAAAGTTTGCGGAGCACATTTTTGAATTTTGTCCCAGTTTGCCAGTTATGATTTTTTAAAGTTATTCAATTTTTTCGCGATTTTTAGAAAATATAGAAAAGGGGTTGCACGCCACTGCCTTGCCATATTTTAACTAATTCTGCCATAATTCGACGGACGAGAGTCAATTTTATCGAAAAACGTCTCCACACTCCAAAGACGCCTTTATTTTCAACCCCAAAAAAATTATTTTTACCCCCAAAAAACGAAATTTTTTAAACAATTTTTCCTTCATTTTCTTATCGCGACCGGAGTTTTCCTTAAATTTTCGTTTTTCTTCATTCATACTATGCGCCTTTTAATTCTCGTTCTTCCAATGTACTCACTTTTTTTTAGCACCTAACAATTCATACCGTTTTATTACATTTATATGGAAGAAAACCTTAAATTTAAATTACAAAAAAACTAAGCTTAAAAATTTTCATGTACAGGAAAGGTGTGTAAAGGCAAGTAATTTAATTTTTTTTGCATTTTATGCAACAAAAACGATGTGTAGTGGTCTCCACACATTGTATTTAAAATTAAATTCTCTACAAACTCACAAAATTTGAACTAATTTTTGACACGCTAGATTTTTTTTGACAGCCATTAAAATTTAAGTCAAGATCCAATTAAATTTTTAGTTTCATTTACGAAGTAAAAGAAAATATAGTAATCGCGACAATTTTCGAAATTGAGATTTTTGCGGAAATATCCGTTTTCGACGCCCTTCATACAGAAAAAGTTATTTCCGAAGTGGTGTCTGTCTGTCTGTCTGTCTGTCTGTCTGTCTGTCTGTGTCCTTTCTACAAGTTAGACGGTTAAACTGATCGGCCTGGAAATTTATATTTAAGCTTCTAACAAAAATTGGGAGGCTCAGAGACTTTTGGCTTAAATCCACCAACCGGAAATGGTAGTTTATTGGTTAGGTTTTTCGGTTTTTTGCTAATATTTTAAAAACTATGAAGTTTATGGAGTATAAAAGTGTTAAAAATTTTGCAATAAATTTTGTTTTTATAAAAATTTACCATTTTAAGAATTCATCCTATTTTAATGACCATATTTCCGAAACGGTAACTCGGATCGAAATTTTTTTACAACGAAAATTAAAGACCGTCTAAAGATCTACTAAAAAGTCTTAAAGCTCGACGTTTCCCGGTCATATACAAAGTGTCAAAAAATTGAAGAAAATTTCCCGGTTTTTTCGGGTGAAATTTTTTTTCCTCTTAGCTTTTAGAAACTGGCGCGGCTGGATTTTTTCTGAACCCCTGACGCGAACACCCCGTGAAAGCTTTAGTGCTTAGGGCGGTCGAGAACGACGTGCGGCAAACGGTACAGCATCCAGACGCTTTTGAAAATTGACGTCACGACGTCGTATCGCGCAAATGGCGTGTTCTAGCGGAATGCGGATAACGGCATTCGATCGGGCTCAACGAGAAACCCCGTTGACGAATATTTTGTTCGTTTGTTGCAATTTTCAGGGGTAGAAAAAAAATAATTTTCTTTTTGGGTTCGTTTTCAGGGGTTTGGGGTGGTTTCAATAACTTTCTTAGTTTTTGAGCTACGGAGTGCAGCTTCTGGCATATAATGAAGAAAGAATGTGCGCACAAAGTTGACGGAGTACATTTTAGAATTTTGTTCCAGTTTGACGGTTATGATTTTTTAAAGTTCTTCAGTTTTTAGCGATTTTCAGAAAATATGGAAAAGGGGTTGCACGCCACTGCATTGCCATATTTGAACTAATTCTGCCATATTTCGACAGATGACAGTCAATTTTATCGAAAAATGTCTCCGAAGACGCCTTTATTTAAACATTTAACATTTAAAACAGTTTTCCCTTCATTTCCTTACCGCGACCGGAGTTTTTCTTAAATTTTTGTTTTTCTTCAATCATACTATGCGCCTTTTAATTCTCTGTCTTCCGCTGTACTTAGTTTTTTTCTTAACACCTTTATTTAGACTATTAAAAAATATAAGGTAAAAAAATTCGCGGTAAAATTCTCTGTAAAGGGGTTGCATGCCACTGCATTGCCATATTCTAACTAATTCTGCCATAAATCGACGAATGAGAGTCAATTTTATCGAAACATGTCTCCGAATACGCCTTTATTTTCAACCCCAAAGAAAATTATTTTTACCCCAAAAAAAACGAAATTTTCAAAACAGTTTATCCTTCATTTCCTTACCGCGACCAGAGTTTTCCTTAAATTTTCGTTTTTCTTTAATCCTACTATGCGCCTTTTAATTCTCTTTCTTCCAATGTATTCAGTTTTTTTTCTAACACCTATATTTAGTCCGTTAAAAAATGAAAAAATTCGCGGTTAAATTCTCTGGAAATCACAAAAATGTATATCTTCTACTCTCTCTCGCATATGTGGTTTTCCATATGACTCACTCTTTCGCACTCATTGCCTTAATTTAATTAAGCTTTTTTTATGATATTTTTTTTTTATACAATTAAAATAAAAATTGCTTTGAGACGTGTAAATCATCTTCGGTCGGCGTCAAAAAATTAAAATTATCGCAGAATGAAAATAATTTAAATATTTCAAAAACTATCAAGTATATGGAAAAAATATAAGACTATAAAAATAAATTTGCAAAAAAATGTGTTTTTATCATTTTTACAAAATTTTACATTACAAAGTCGTGTGGTGACCACACCTTCACTTTTTTAAAAAAAAGTTTCATGAAATTTTATTTCGCGCGTCTCAATGAGTGATCACTTTAAATGACTTCAAATCTTAAAAAAATTAACGTCGCTCTTAAAAGCATTCAGTATGTAAGAAGATAAATGTAAAAAATATGCAAATAATCTAAAAAAAAATGCAAATTTCGTAAAAATTTGCATTTTATAAATAGAATTCCCATTTGTCCATCTCACATTTCAATTGATACCATCTTACATTTCCATTGATCACGTTTCTATTGATACCTAGCGCAAATATAAAAGAAAATGCGTTTGGCACAAAAGGATTTAGTGTTTTTATCGCGCAGGATTTAATATTTGTTACAATACCCGTTTTCTATCCGCTAGCAGTAGTCAATAGGTAAAAAAGTGTATGCACGAGGCCTTTTACTAAAAGAGTAAAGCTACTTGACGGGAACCAAGACTGCTAATTACCTCTTTATGTCGGACTATTCTTTATTCGAGCAAAGTTTTTGTGAAACTCGCTAAGACAAAAAGAATCCTTGGCTATACAGCCACCCACTACGTCGGGATTTGTTTGTTGTGTTTGAGAAAAAAAGCAACAACAACATGCTCGGCTTCTACATTTTCTTCTATTCTATTTTATTATATATAAATACAACGCGGAAAAAAATCTTTTATTTCCAAACAATTTGTGTAAGTTATTTTTTATTTTAACGTACGATTTTATATGTTTTTGTTAGGATTTTATCTCTAATTGGTTATCGACGTAATATTAGATAACACAGTTCACCCTGTGCTCCTCTTACAACTATTATTCTTAATAAAAAAATGAAAACTTATAATATAATAAGAACTTATGACGTAAAAAAAAGCATGTACCTGCTCATGTTACAACTATTCTCTTTATTTACAGGCGAGAACTTATTTTATGATAAGAAGAAGATAAAGTTTTGTAATTGTGAGGAAAATAATTTTGATCAGTCCTTCTTTAGGGGACCCTAAAAGATTGTTTGTTATAACGACTTTGCCACTAAACCACGCACTCGGCCGACCTTAAAATTCACAAACTAACAAACATCCCAATTTTTTTTTTAATGATTACAAAAATTGAAGTTTTAATTATCCCCTAGAAATTTAAAATAATATCAAAGCTCGTGCAAAATATAAATTAGAATCGAATTTAAAGAATAATACAAGTCGTAAATTTCCGGCAAAAAAGGTGGTTATAAAACGTTAATTGCAATCTTACAAAAAAATTCCATCATTAACATTAATTATGCCCTCGCAATTAATTCCATAATTCCAACAAATATAAACCTCCTTTTCACATCAAAAAATTTACGATCGAGCGCCTTTTTTATTTCTTTCCACAAGATGCACCTTTTCAAAATCGGCAATTAAGTTGTAAAAACGTCACACTGCGACTCAGACAATTAAAAAAAAATTCCCCCTTTTTTTTAATTACTGCACGAAATTACCTGCTTTATCAACGCGGAATTCATTACATTTTGCTTTTGTCTTGTTTAAGTACAATTTTATTTTCTTCTTGCAAATAATTGCTTTGATTACGTCTGAAAAAACGCGGAAATTTCTAAAATAAATTAAAACGAATGTTTGTAGTGCAGTTTTTATCGAAATGTTGTCAATTTTCTTCACAAACGTAAAATTATAAACAAGATACCTAAATAGCTGAAATACTTGGGGTCTTACTCATATAGGCCTTGGAAGTAGATGTTGTATAAAAGAGGGGACAGATGTGATCCTTGAGGAACACCTTGGTGGAATGGGAAGTCGACAGAAAGGGATACCGAAATTTTACCGTACAGAATCAGTTTTCCAGTTACAAATTTCCATTTGTTGTTTTAAGTAGCAGAAGTTAAAAAGCTTTAATATTTGTTGGTTAATGTGTGGAAGAGTTTTTAGGATTGAACAAAAAATTTATCATTATATTCTTATTAAGCAATTAATTACTTGTAATTGATATCAACACAAGTAATAAATGAAAAACGTTAGAAACTTTTCATTTGTTATGCACGCAATTAAACGTAAGACACGGAAAAAAATTAATTCATCATTAAAAATGACTTATCGTAGCCAATTTACAACTAGTATATCATCTTCTTGCAATTATTCACAAGCTACGTTATAAATTTATGTTTAGCTTCTGGTGGTGGGTGTGTAATAATTTTCTCGGGACAAGTCTCGAGCGGTCCTAATTAATAAAAATGTTTAATTGCTTGCATTAAGCGAGTAATAACATAAACACGGGTAGCGTGGTGCGAAGAAGGGAGAAACGTCTTGGGATTTTAGTATGTACTTAACTCAAAAAAACAATGAAATATGTAACAAAAATAATAAAATGTTGCGTTGCGTTTTCAAAATGTTTTTTTTATGGCTTGAATCAATTTAACTGGAAATTGGTAAAATGTGGGCGCGAAATTTGGAGCGCAATAACTAAAATTTCAGCGTATGAATTTTGCTCCGTTTTTTTTAAATTTTACTTAAAGTAACTCTTAATAACATATAATGAAATCAAAATGTTCCAATGTGGCGTTACGTTTCCAAAATATTATGTATGACGCGAATCAAAGTGACTAAAAATTGCGCAAAGCACACTTTCTTGTTTGGACGTCCATAACTTTTTTAATTTTGCACCAATTTTGATAAAACTATTTTTTTCTGAATTATCGTTAAATTGTACATTAAAAAAATTTAAAAATTTATTTGTCCCTTACGAAATTTAAAGAATACAAGTGGCCAAAGTGAACAATTCGTTTTTATAAAAATTATAATTTTCTGTTTGGACGTCCATAACTTTTTTAATTTTGCACCAATATTGAAAAAACTATTTTTTTCTGAATTATTATTAAATTCTACTTTAAAATTATTTAAAAATTTATTTGTCTCATAAGAGATTTAAAGAATACAAGTGGCCAAAGTGAACAATTCGTTTTTATAAAAATTATAATTTTTTGTTTGGACGTCTNTTTTTATCCCAATTTTCAACTAATAAACTCCCATAATATATTTTTTATGTACCAAACGGGATGATAAATGTAGTCGAGTCGAGGTTTGTGCAGCGCCCATGAAATATTAAACATCTTCCGGTATCCGCTGCGCTCTCTTGTGGAGAGGGAGGTAATTACGGGCATTAAGTAAGGGGTTGGTTCCACCGGAACAATGTTGACTTCCGGACCGACCCCTTGAGTATTACGCGATCAGGTAAATAGGCCACTCTTTCAACCCCTACGTTTATCCATTATAAACCCTTCACACAATAACTCAAAAGCTAATTAGAGAAAATAAAAATAAAGAGAAACAAATAAATATTCAACAATCATAACGAAAAGTCATAAAAAATATTTAACGAACATTAAAAAAAAAAACAAAAATAAAAAAAGCAAAAAAAAAACAGAACAAAGTGGTTCAGTGATTGGGATTTAAGATTTTAATACAAGAGTTCGCGATTCGATCGCCTTACATACACAGTTCGCAATTTAATCCCCAAATTATGAGTTATCTTTATTATTAGAATAAAGTTATTTTTTAGATCCAAAATATCAATTATTTTCCTAAAAAAAAAAATTTATTTGTGTGACAAAATACAATTTTTTTTTATGAAAATTTAGTTTTGTTTCTATATAATTTAAATAAAGTAGGTACGTCGGCTTCTTCATTAGATTCTTGGATAGAAGATTGATATTATTAGATAAAAATAGGGGGTCAGTTGTCCAGCCTTCTCTAATTATATGGGTGTTTGAAAACGGTAGGAACGCGCGAGCTCCTCTGCAAAGAATCTTTTGTCTTGACTGAAGACTCTTCAGAAGGAGCATACATGGAAACTTATTACGTTTTAATATTACTCGCGAGACGTGCATAGATTTTAATTTATAATTCCTTAAATAAAGCATTTAGTCGGCCCCCAAGCAGCTCTTTTATTTTTAATAACATAATGAGTCTGAAAACTTGCACCGAGCACCTTAAATCTAATGATTTTAATGCGCTCTTCTACATAGAATATTTAAAACAATTTAATTGGACTTCCGTCTAGACGCATTTATAAAATATTTATATTTTATTTTTTTAAGGTCGTATAGAAAATGACGATAATCATTATTTTCTTAAGTCTATTTGCGTAATTACAACATTTTGCATATATCCATCCAAATGTTTTTTTCAATTTATTCAAATTGCACGTAATTGCGAGACGGAGTCGGAATTTCTAAGAGATCATACCCCAATTTAAACAAAAGTTTTGTGCTTTTTTGACCAATTTTTTAAAATTGCATATAAATTATTCATTAATAATTCATGCAAATTAATTTGTTTACTTATTTTTGTTTAGACTTTAGTTTACCAATACATAAAATAAATTTTTAAAATAGGGAGGCGAATTAGATTAAATTTAAAATATTTTTAACCAATAGAAATAAACTATTTATTAAAATTTCTTTAAATCTTTTAGTTCACCAATAAATAAAATGAATATTTAAAATAGAGGCGAATTAAATTAAATTGAAAATATATTCAACCAATAAAAATAAACTATAGATGTATACGTAGATATTTTAAATTATATATGCATTTTTTAATACAAAATTTAATAATAATTAACAAAAAATTTGTTTCTTCTAAATTAATCCAAAATTAAAAAACTTATGGACGTCCAAACGAGAAATTGTAATTTTCCTTAAAACGAAATTTTTGCTTTGGATACGTGCATATTTTAAATTCATTACGAAAAAATCAAATTTCTGCATTTATTTTATACAAAATTTAATAATAATTAACAAAAAATTTGTTTCGTCCAAATTAATCCAAAATTAAAAAAGTTATGGACGTTCAAACGAGAAATTGNAAAAAACGAATAAAACATAAAAAAGGTTGGTTTGTCGGCTTAAAGAGTAATGTGAACCGTTTGAACGTTTATGCTACGTCCTTGATGAAAAATATTTATGAAATAGTAAAATTTAATATTTTTTTTTCATCTCCGTTCGCTCGTTTATTAAACGTTTTCGTGTGTGTGCAGCATTAATGGCTCCGTTATGAAAGCGTCTCATTTTTTCCGTATTAATTATTCCCGGAGAGATCGAATGTCACAAGTTATAAAAGGCAATAAAAAAGTCGTAATTTACCGCAATTAAAATGTTTTACGCGTGTAAAGTACGTGATGTTTGGCCTCAATACCAACACCCAATTTTATTTTATATGAAATTTAAAAAAAATATTACAAGTTGATATTTTTAATGGTCATTTTATACTGAAACATTTGCCTTTACAATAAGCTCACAATCTGATGCCAAGTGCGTTTTAAGTATAGCACAAATCATGGGTTTTTCATAAATTTCCAACTTTGGATAAGAAATTTATAGTTTAGTTTACTCTATAGACTATAAAGAAATGTAAAAGACATGGTAATGAATAAACTAGTTGCTCAATTTTACTTTATGAAGATACGCTTTAATGAAGCTTTCGCATGTTGAGCACAGATGGCGACACATGGATTGATGTGTTCCTTATTGAAAATATGAACTTTCAAAATGAAATTTTTCATATTTTTTATCACAATTACACGTGGGAATATGTATGCAAAATTTCATATGCAACAAGCCACAGGTAATATTTCGCATTAATAATTGATGAGGGAAAAATGAAAATTCCATACCATAGCCTGCTCCGATCAAATTTTAAACGAAATTATTCCGCGCGAGCTTTTCTCATTTAAATATTTATTAAAAAAATATTGATCATTAATAACATTGTTCATAAAATATGTTTATTAAAAGTTTTGTTCATTAAAAATGGTTATTAAAAATATTGATTAATAAAAATATTTATTTTGCTTAAAATTGTTCAAAAGAAAACTTTTCTGATTGGGAATTAAATTTTTTACAAAATGGTTTTAAAATTTTATATTTAGCTGTAACTATTATAAAGCTATTAGGCGTTAATTTTTATTTTTGGATGTATAAAGACATACTTGATTCAAGGGTGAGAAATTTGTAATGATTTTTAAGAGATAATTTAATTTCTTAAATTACAATTTATTTTTTGAATTTAATTTTTTTTGGAATTGAAACATAAATTTTCTAAATCAGAATTAAATTTTATACAAATTAAAAGCAAAAAAATTTGTTTTTTGGTTAAAATTTCAAAATTGTGAGGCTTTTAAACGAAAATTTGATGTTGGCAAATTTTTTGATAAAATGAAATTTCTGATTCAAATCGTCATAATTTAATTTCTTCTAAAAGTGGCATTTCCCAATTAAAAATTAAATTTTTTACAAAGTGATGTCAAAATTTTACATTTTGCTGAAAAACTTTTAAAGTTATAAAACTTTAAAATAAAAATTTGATTTTAACAAATTTTTGCATAAACTGAAATTTTTGATTCAAATTGTCACAATTTTAAAAATTTTAACTAAAAATATCAAAAGCAAACATTTCCTGAATAAGAATTAAATTTTCTACGAAATAAAATCAAAATTTTGCATTTATCTGTAAAACTTTAAAAGTTATCATCCCTCAAATTAAAATTTCTCTTCTAGCAAATTTTTGGATAAAATGAAATAATCGATTCAAATTGTCACAATTTTAAAAATTTTGCCTAAAATTACCCAAAAGCAACATTTTTTGATCAGGAAATAAATTTTCTATAAAATGGTATCCAAATCTTACATTTTTCTGTCACTCATTTAAAGTTATGTGGCCTCAAAATGAAAATTTTTGGATAAAATGAAATTTTTGATTCAAGTCGACACAACTTTAAAAATTTGAAAATATCTAAAGTAAACATTTTCTGATTGACAAATAAATTTTCTATAAAATTATGTTAAAACTTTACATTTTACTGTAAAAGTTTTAAAATTATGAAGCCTTAAAGTAAAAATTGGATTCTACCAAATTTTTGCATGAAATGAAATTTTCGTCTCAAATCGTCACAACTTTAAAAACTTTGACTAAAAACATCTTAAGCAAACATTTCCTGATTAAAAATTAAATTTTCTACAAAATGATGTCAAAACTTGGCATTTTGCGGTAAAACTTTTAAAGTTATAAAGCTTTAAAATAAAAATTTGATTTTAACATATTTTTGCATAAACTGAAATTTATGATTCAAATCGTCACAACTTTTAAAATTTTGACTAAAAATATCGAAAGCAAACATTTCCTGATTAACAATTAAATTTTCTACAAAATAAAATCAAAATCTTGCATTTTTCTGTAAAACTTTTAAAGTTATGTGGCCTCAAAATGAAAATTCTCTTCTAGCAAATTTTTGAATAAAATGAAATTTTCGATTCAAATCGTCACAACTTTAAAAATTTTGACTAAAAACATCTTACGCAAACATTTTCTGATTAAGAATTAAATTTTCTACAAAATAAAATCAAAATCTTGCATTTTTCTGCAAAACTTTTAAAGTTATGTGGCCTCAAAATGAAAATTATTTTCTAGTAAATTTTTGGATAAAATATAATTTTCGATTCAAATCGTCACAACTTTAAAAATTTTGACTAAAAACAACTTAAGCAAACATTTTCTGATTAAGAATTAAATTTTCTACAAAACAAAATCAAAATTTTGCATTTTCATGTAAAACTTTTAAAGTTATGTGGTCTCAAAATGAAAATTCTCTTCTAGCAATTTTTTGGATAAAATGAAATTTTCGATTCAAATCGTCACAACTTTAAAAGTTTTGCCTAAAATTACCCAAAAGCAACATTTCCTGATCGGGAAATAAATTTTCTATAAAATGGTCTCAAAATCATACATTTTCCTGTCACTCATTTAAAGTTCTGTGGCCTCAAAATAAAAAATTTAAAAAAAAATGAAATTTTCAATTCAAATCCTCACAACTTTTAAAATTTTACTTGAAATTACCCAAAACCAACATTTTCTGGTTAGAAATTAAATCTTCTACAAAATGACTTCAAAATCTTGTATTTTGCTTTAACACCTTTAAAATAATGTGGATTTAAAGTAAAAATTAATTTCTAAGAATGTTTTTGATAAAATTAAATTTACAATTTCTTCCTAAAACTACCCTAAAAGAGCATTTTCTGCTTAAAAACTTAATTTTCTCCAATATAAGAGTAAAACTCTTCATATTCAAATTTTATATTCACCACGACTGAATATTTAATGCACTTTTTTGATTTATGATTGAAATCAGATGTAGAATTAAAAGCATAAAAATGTTTTGCGAATGCGAAAAAAATAGCACACAATACAATTATAGCGTTTTCTCATGCATATATTCATTTGTTTTATTACGGATGTGTTGAGAGGAAAAGTAAC
>JARJDX010080078.1:0-15404 GCA_030264735.1 Gymnusa sp. GC000175
TTTATCACAAATTTAAAATACAATGCACAAATACTAATTATTTATTCATACTCTAACACAATATGACAGTTAGTCGTGTAATAATAAATTTTGTTTTACTGTTATTCGTGTCCACTTGATTTAAAATTGAAACAATTAATATTTCTCAGAATTTTTATTTCTGACATCCTTGAAAAGTGAAAAAAAATCTATTTCATCAAAAATAAAATATGACACCTGTTTAAAATAAGAAAGTTGCTATTAAAATCTCGAAAACAGCCATCTAGAATTTTATTTTCACAGCCGTTTTCTCCATTGAATCTAGTAAATTTTATATGATTTTTTTTTATGGTTCTTTTATAATTCCGGAAAAATTTGACTTTATTAAAAATCGACATTTTCAGTTTTTTTAAATAATTTTTGAACTCTTTAAAATTTTAAGCAGAATATAAGCCAGCACATAAATCTACACAACATTTGTCCTTTTAACCAAGTCTCTATCTTTAATAATAAAAAAGATGCCCATGGTAAGCTTATAATAAAAGTAAAAAAGTAAAGGTTTGGGGGCGAAAAAAAAGTTGCCATAACTCATAAAGTTGTTCTTTCAATGTTTTTGTTGGCGACATAAAAATTCTCCAATCGTTATCATTTCGTAATACATTTTAGAAGAATTAATGGAGTTAAATTAAATTTGTTTGTGTTGAATAAAACCAACAATAATATTTTTTAATCAAGTTATTACTAGGTGGGTTTTGCAAAAACTAATTTCTGCAAAAAAAATACTTTTCTCTTAAAAGGCGAAGCACTTCCATTTATAAGAAGAGAATTTTAATGACCTCCCCCATAAAATACATAAGGGTCTTAAAATATTAACCACATTAAGGCAATTAGGACTAAATTTTGGTGTGTTGCAAAGAATTATTTGGACTTGACATGACATTGTTTATGGAATTAGAAAACCTCTTTGTTTTGCATTTTATTTTAAATCATATTGTTATTTATATAGTTTTATAAATCTCTGAGGAAAAGATAATTTTCCATGGCACTCTCCCGAAAGAGCACTATATAAATTTTTAACTTACTTTGCGGTCACTGTAACTCCGCGTTAGAAGATTATCCGCTCTCGTTTAAAGTATAAATCATCAACAACAATCTATCTACTTCCACGAACGAAGTGTAGCTGAGATTCTTCTTTATTTACTTTCAAAGAATCACCCTAGAAGCTTTAATGATTTCTTAATCGCTTATCCCTAATCCGATTAAATCATCTTAGGAGAGCTCAGTGCTTCCTTATCTTTCTGGTTTTCGGTATCTCATTAAATATAAAGGTAAATAAAGGAAAGGGTATAAAAATTACGGATTCTTCTAAAATTAGAATTTAAAAATTAAATAATAAGTAGGTTATTTTAGAATGTCTAGTCGTAAATAGCATAATCAGCTGACAATTAATGAAATAGTTTATATATCTTTCAAAAGTAATGGATGTCGCTATCAGAGGTGTTTCCAACATACTGCCAACCTAATTTGCTGATAAATAAGGAAATATCGTTATGGTTCTATTAAAAGTATCGGATGTTTTAAATTCGTAAATGAAAGTCGTGTGGTGACCGCACCTCCATTTTTTTCAATTTAGTTATCGCTTGCTTCAAATTGTTTTTCTTCTTCTTGTTTTCTTTCTGTGTCATTTCAACTTTCTATTGTTTTTTATTGTTTTTTTCCAGATCGGACTTTCTTTTCCGAAAAGTCATCTTCTTTTTGATTAGCCATCTTACTTTTGTTTTAATTCTGATAATTTCCTTCTATTCTTCTATCATTCTTTTTTATTTCTTTTTGTCTTCTCTTTCTGCTCGCCACTCTTTTTGTTTTCGCATTTTTAAAAACGAAATATTTCACAATTTTCTTGTTTAACCGTATTCTTTTTCTTCTTCTTCTTCTTCTAACCTTTTTTCTTGTTTTGGATCATTTTAACCTTGTTCTTCACTTTTTATTTCCGTTTATCTCTAGATCAGACTTATTCCTTTCCTAAAAACCAATCTTCTCTTTATTCTAATTCTGATGTATGAAAGGTCTTTTCGGTTATAAAGGGTTTTCCATTAAAAGTCGTCATTTTAAATTAAATGAAAAAAAAACTAAAATACTAGTCATACAAACTCTACCAATAAATATGAAACACGATATCTGCTAAATGGCCGTCTCGGTTAGTCTTGCAAATGGTCATACTTTTGGGAAAAACGGCCGTTTCAACCTTATTAAAAAATGGGTAATTTGCTTTCTTTTCTAACGCCCAATCAACGAATATCCGGAGTTCTCCATACTGTGCTGGTTTTAATTTTTGTGTTAGCTTTGTGCAAAATACAGTGGAAACTGTTTTGTGATATGACCAATTCCTGTGAACGTCTTGGCTAGGTTTTTTTTGGCACACTTTCAGCATTAGCGGTTATGTTTTCAGTTGACCTTGCTGAACGAGAACGAACAAGTTAAGCCGGAGGCCGAAACCTCACATTGACCATAAGATATGACAAGGGTCACATGTGAAAGATAAACAAATGATGGAATTAAAATTGGCCTGGCTATGTGAGCTAATATGTAGAGCCGGCTTTAGAGTCTTCACATAAACTTGACCGAGACGTTCGAATTTGGTCATTAAATCCACAATAGTTGGGAGGTTGAGCCAACAGAAGCCTCTTAACGCAGTACGAACTTAACAAACCACTTTTGCGAAATTTTCACTGTTTTTATTGTGAATTTTCATTATTTCTGTACGTTGTTCAAATGAATATCGTGCCATTTTCATTAATCCTATAGTTTTTCTTATTAAAATGTCAAAGATGACAGATGCAATTCTCGTACATATGAAATAGTATCCTAAGTTTTTTTTATTTTTTTTTGTCTTTTCTTATGTTACCTTCTTTTTCTCTCAATTATTCATCTTATGCTCTAATTATGAAAACCATTTCTCATATCTTTCTTATCTTGCTTCTTCTGTTTCTCTATATTATTATTTTTTTTATCATCCCCTAGAATATATTTCTTTATTTTCTTCCTATATTCTTTCTACTCTTTTATACTTCTTTTCTGGCTAACCTGCTACTTCTTATACTTCTTGTTCGTTTTTACCTTCTCTTTTCTTTTAAATCTTCTTTTTCATCGTGTTTATCTTGTTGGAGTTTAAAGCGAGCATATTTCAGTTTGAACATGTTATGCTCCATCTACTCACTTTTTTATATTAATTTTTCATTTACTTAAAAGTTAAATCCTAATTGGTTTCCTAGAGATGTATATGAATATTATATTATTTGCCTTCAATATTATATCAAGTATATATTCTGCTATATAATGTTATTCTATATACTCTGATGTAGAAATCTCTGAATAAGTAATTCCTTTCGGTAGCATTTGATCAGCAATGTCAGGATGTATAAAATATAGCTTCTTCTCCGGTGTCCGATATTTATAACTACATTTTCCATGATATTATCTATAGCAAAACAGTAATTCTCATGTGTAATATATTATTGACTTTTATTTATGTATTTTCATTAGTGCAAATATTTTATTCGATTAATTTGTATAATTTGCCTTTGTTGGCAAATACTTGAATAACTATATATTTACTCGTTCGAGTTTAGCAGGTTTCTAATAGCTTAGTATATTTTTACTTTATCATACGATAGTAAGATAAAGTATTGTAATCGTTAAAAAAATTGAGGTTTTAATGAAAATTCACCTTTTAGGCTCCCCTGAACAAGAATTGACCAAAATTAAAAAATGGCTGTGTGTGAATGGATGTTGCGCGTTTTTTGTGGGCAAAGTTTCTTAAAAACTATTAAAGATATCACCTTAAAATTTTATATTTAAGCTTTTACCAAAAATTTGAATAACCCAGTTTGTTTTGGCTGAAATCCACCAACCAGAAGTAACAGTTTGTTGGTGAGGTTTTTCGTTTTTTTGCATAAAAGTGCTAAACTGTTTACATTTATATTTGTAACAAATATTGTTCTTATCATTTTTTCGAAATTTAACATATTAAGAACTCTTTGTTGTTCGTTGATTGACTGACTACATCAGATTTTTTTCAATATAAATTCTCTCTTAATTTAATCATTATCATTGATACGTTTATCTCTTGTTGTTTAATATGTAATTTAAATAGAAGTTTGATTCTTAGTCAATTGAAATTGTATTTCTGAAAATTATCGTAAGATTAGGTTTTCCTGCAATTACAACGTCATCTACTACGAATTAAAAAGAATGTTTGTTGCTTTCGTTATAAATCACCCAGTGTAAAGATAATCAGTGGTTAGGTATAATATCTTATTGCTCTTACTTTTTTAGATTGTTAGTAAATAATTTCATCAGTGGGCGCCATATATTACTCAGTGTAGGAAAACTATCTGTTTTTTTTTTAAACAGCCTGTATAAAAGTTTTGGTGAGGGGAATTTTATTAAGAGCTTATATTGAACCCATTTGTAATTTTTTGCAGTTGTCTTTGCTTTTGCAACTATACGTATCTGTTTCTAACATGGAAGAGGTTCGTTCTTCATTTTAATTATATAAAATGCCATTTAATCAAAAATAAATAAAAAACGAATATAAGAATGAAGTGATCCTATACACCACAAACATTTTTAAAAATACCCCACATATACATAAATTTTATGATATTCTGCATATTATTTTAATTACAAATATCATTTTTATGAAACCGCTCAATTTTTTTATTAATTACGCAAACACGACAATGCACTTTCTTAGAGGTATATTATACAAAATTCCATACCTTCTCACATATAGTGCACATTAAAGAAAATCCTTAAAATAAAGTTTTTGCTATTAAACATGCAGCAGGTTATAAAACCCAGGTAAAATTATAGCGGTGCAAAAGGTGTTCTTGTTCTATAAAGAATTTATGCAGTTGGGAGCCACTTAGATTCGTAAATTTGTACCACATATTGTTTATTAAATTTTTTAACCCAAAGAACATATTTACTCAAATATATTTAATTTAAAACTAAATGTGTGAAGATTGCCGTTTTTTAAATTTAATGGAGCTATTAAAAGCAATTGAGTAAATAAGAGTTAGTTTTCTTGAAAATGTATAAGGTGAAAAGTGCGAATGTCTCATGCACCATTGCCTAGATGAAATAATACTAAGTGCCTGGTAATATAAAGACTTTATTTCCTCCACGTAATTCCAAAAGATTTAACTTCCAGATGGTGCAATAAATATATGTGCTCTCACTTTGTACCATATTTTAAAGTTTTATCTACTGCATACTTTAATGTGTAAACCCTTTAAATAAGCACCTGTAATATACGTATTTAGAAATAATAAATGCACATGTATGCAGGTAACGGGGTGAATTTGGGTCAGGAGCTTTAAGGATGCGAGTACTTTCTGAAACAGTTACAAATACCTACTTCATCTCGATGAGGAATGCACTTCGCGAATTATGTTTTAAACACCCAAACATGACTCAGATAAACCACATTAGATTATTTATAGCGGAAATAAGCACAAGGGAAAAATTAGCTCCTATATTTACACCAACTCCACTAACCTATTTTACGATGAAAAATTTCATGCGCTTGCAATTCTTAAACTACCCATTCTAAAAACAATTTTTATAACATATATAAAGCTTAATGATTTATCATAAGCTTATATAGTTTTATTCTTTTTAACTCTTTAACGATATATCCTTTTAATATAAGAGAATCTTAATTAAAAAAGTTCCTATTAATCACTCTCAAACTCTCCTTTTAAAACAAATAAAACAAAATTATTTCGTTTAACCATTATCCTTTATAATTCTCTCTTAATATGCAATTTATAAAGAAATAGGAAAATATATATTATTTATACATACTCTATAATTGGCCCTGAAGTGTTATAGCTACATATTTTTTTATTCTTTCTAATTTTTGCTTTTCCTTCCAATTCCTGGCGTTTCCTATAGATCCTCCAACACGCTTTCGTTTCACTTTGCGAAGCCAGCGACCCTCTAGCGACGGAGCTTGACAACAATTGGGTGTGTAAAAATCAGATTTTAATTAATATGCAGAAGTCATAATTACAAATAATGACAACGTATATTATACCGTGCTGTTTCTACCAGTTAAATTAGATTTATTGAGAAAAAAAGTTTTAGTAAAAAAACTGATCGACAGTTACCACTTTAGTGACGTGAAGAAATTACAGAATTAAATTTCAATAGAATTTCGGGAACTATTTTGCGAAACGCCTGGCGCGAATTACAATAATTCTCAAATTAAGTAATTTAAAACCACATTGTCTTGATGCTTATTCGGAAACACATAATTTGAAAATCTATTTTTATTGATAGCAGACTATAACTTATTTATTTCGTCACGAGGTGCACGTCAAGCGCTACGGGTCAGACCTATGTGATTCTCCTAGAATTTCTTCTACATGGCGCAGCCATCTTTTCCTAATGAATTTGATAAAAGAGGTTCTCCTTATAGGTGATTTAAATTAATTTTTTCCGCCATGTTTTGGGCTAAATATGGGTAAGCGCATTTGTTTACGTTCAATGCAATCATATGATGTGTAAATGCGTACTGTCATGTGTAAATCCATTACTCACTTAAATGTTACTTTTAATACTATACAAGTGACACTTTAATTATTTAAAATGCTTTGCACGGGATGACACGTATTAAACAAAAATAATTGCAAATAACAACATATAACAGCATGTACTTTAGTTGTAGGGTATGAGGTTATATCTAGTTTAGTTCGAAATTCTCCGCTAGATAGCGTATCGCTTAGCTTGAATCGCCTATAGCTTATACGCTTATAGTGACAATTTTTCTTTTGGTTACTTCTCCATCCGGTCTCCAACTTTTTAAAACCTAAATATTTTGCTTGTAATTTTCTTTTCTTATAATTGGCATTATTAAAAAATGATAGGACTATATAATATGCTATTTTATTTACTTTAACTTTTTTAATATAAAAATTTATTATGCTAATAAATACTATTGCATCCAAAGTGACGTTTTGATTGTATTATTTGGTGCATTTTTTCTCGTTGTCTTTAAGTTAAAAGAATGAAAGAATAATTTTTCTTTCAAGTTCTTAAAAAAGTTTTTATAATCAGTACGCAAAAGAAATAATTTCCATTTCAAATGGGTCTTCTTTAGTAATTATTTTTTTGTAAATTTAAATAAAATTGGCTTTCAGACATAATTAAGAAACAAAAGTGCTATTTAATATTTGCTTTGGTAAAATCTCGTGGATATGTCATATGGCAAATATATGTTTAATATTTGAAACTAAAGCAGATTGGCATTTCATGATTGAATTTAAGTTTCAAACTGATATTAAAGTTTCCTTTGCATTTCAAATACAAAAGGTACAATACAATACTTATAATGCAAATGCATTCAAGTATTCAAACATAAACGGTATAAACCTTTTTTATTTGGCTTTAAAAAAGATATACATTAAGCTTTAGATTGATATTGATATTTTCTATTTTAATAGAACCTCACATTACATTTACTTCTTATATAAATTTAATTTTACAAGTTATTCCCACCCTAGAATGAGATATGATAGGGGTACCAAATAATTCTTAATATATAATTGACAGTTTCTTTATAACGGTCAAAATATCTAGAAACTCAGGAAACAGAGAAAGCTGTAATTTGGCATACAAGTAACCGTTAACCCAAAGAGGTCCACGAATATTTTTGATCCTTCAGGATTTACTGTAAAAATGCAAAAAGCAGAAATTTAGACTTACGCAACTAACTTCACTTTTCCTTGCACATCATGTAAGTGTAAATTGTAACCTAAATTCAAAACATTGATTATTTATTGGAGATATTTTTAGTGAAATAGGAGTTTTCAGAACAAGACAATAACTTACAAATCCATCAATAATTAAACAACCACTGAGTCTAACGTTGCCGTCCAATACCCAAATTTTTCTCGGTTGCTTTTTATTAGATCACTGATCTGCTGAACCTTCTTCTCCAAAATTCTCTAATTCTATCTCTTTCTTCTCTGAAATTGCAGATTTCATATCAATTCGCTTTACTTTTTCTTTCGCTATAAATTAAACCTTGCTGTAAAATACTTATATCTTTCTTCGTCATCATGATATGTTGTGGATACCCATGGGTAGTGTTTATCCGTTATTGATGATCTTCTTTCATTGCACTCTAACCTATACAATACGTAGCACATTTTCTTCATCCTCCTCTCATGCAGAATAACAGGTTTTTTTCTTGATAGTTTGTCTTGGTTTATGACTTTCTCACTGCCTGTTATGATGCCTATATAGTATCTGACAGAAATGCAGTATTTAGATAATATCTACTCTAACGCCACCCAAGTAATCAGAAACATTTTTACTTAACATAATCTTAAATTGAGCTTTTATTTAAACAAAGTAGTGAGTACTTTTTGTTTTATTTACCAAGTAAAAGGAAGTGTCGAAAACGAGATTTTTGCGGTAATATTCGCTTTAGACTTCGATAAAAAAAATACATATTTACACTTTCACCTAAACATTGGGAGGCCCCAGTAATTTTTGGCTGAAATCCGCCCAAACATTATCATAATGCAAAATGATTGATTTACAGTACGTCGATCATATTGTGCTACATGCCTAATAATTTAAAAAATGTGGGGACCATCTTTTTGTTTTGGACAACTTTTGTTGAAGCTTTTTTTTGGTTACTGCATTGTCCAGATATTTTTCTTCTTCATTTAGATTTCTTGACATGCTGTATTTGGTTTTAATTTATTGGTTCTTTGTTTATTCTTATCTGAAATGTTTCTTATTCAAATCTATTTTTTAGTGGCGTTTACGATTCTATTTCAAGAATTTTTTGTGGAAAATCTATACTTTTTAAGTATCTTTGTTCATTAATTTTCAACTTTTTTAGATTTTTACATTTCGTTTATTTAATAAATTCTCTTTTGCACTTCAGGGCAGTTTCAACAAGGCTAAATGGGCTAGAGTCTGTCAATCCTCTTTTCCCCGGATACTGTTCCCTTTTGAATGACGTCCGGGGACATGTATAAAAATTGGAAAAATAATTGTAATTCAGAGCAAAATTAGCTGGGGTAGAAAATTGAAAAATTTAACATTGAATATGGTAATAACCCCATAGTAAAAATGTCAAAGAGAATATGCATGTTTAGGTTACAGTTAAAACATTTGATACCGGCCACTAATGGCTGCCTAATTTAATCTTTATTGTGTGCTTAGCAATAAATATATTAAATAAAAATAAAAATAAAACGATGATTTGAAATTTTATCAAAGAAAATATTATCTTAGAGTGGCAAGTCCTAGATTTGCCCTCCTTTTTGAAACTGTCGTCCTATAATTGTTCTTGATTTTGGACATTGTTGTCCTGGTTTAACATCTTGTAATATGACAACCCTAGTTTGAATTCAAATCAGTTGGTCGGCCTGTATAATATATTAACTTTTTCCAGTTCTGAAATTTTTTTAAACTTCATCGGTCACCCCACGCCTAGAGCTGCTGTTCCTACCGTGTATTTTCTAATGATTAGGGCGCATTATTGTTAGTAGGACGTCACTACTTGAATTCTGGGGTATCTCTTTAAAATATTTTTTTTGCCACGTCGCCACCACAGCTGTGAGTAAACGTAACATTTTACATTTACCCTTTCTCCACCTGCTTTCCACTGATAAGATAAGCCATTGCTGCCTAGCAAAGTTTTTAGCTTTGTATCACTGGATATTTTTTATTATATTATAAAAATAACAAATTAGTTTCATTAAATGATTAATAATAAAAATATATCTGATAATTTGAATAATTTTAAAACAAATCAAACATCCGTTATTTCATTTTTTTATTCAAGTATTTAGGTAAAATGGGTTCATTCAATTCAATTCAAAATAAAAATTAGTAACTGCATATATAATGCATAGAAAATTACATCAATAAGTAATTAAATTAATCGCAACTAATTCTGCATTCTACATTATTAGGTGTTTCTGCATTCTATATTATTAGGTATTTTAATTATGTAAATAATATATATTATATAATGTACATATATGTATCTATAAATCTCCAACATGTTAAATTTCTCACACGCTTGTGAGATTTATGAGTCTAGATCTGTTATTGAAACGAATGTAATATTACAATTAATTTGTACCAATATATAGAATATTTTATAACATTGCAAAAATCATTTTCAATCGCAATAAAAAAGCAAAAAGATTTGAAGCACAGTAATATTCCTTTGTGATTTATCTCTTAGTAAGCACAAGTCTAGGTAACAACTTAGAAAATATGGAATTGGAGGTTTAATAAGGTGAATTAAATTTATTATTAAAATTATAGTGTCCCAAAAAAAAAATGCGTATGTATAAAAAGCATAATTATTCTTAGAAGTTGCAATTTTGTGTTCAAAACTATTAATTTTTTCCTATTCAATATATTTAAATTATTATTTATCATAATATTTGCAACAATATAAAAAACTGAAATCCTTTAATAACCCTAAAGTAAAATGGTATAATTAGGCAAACGTCAAAAGCATTTAAACCGTTGTTTTGGGCCAAGAAGTGAACATTCAAAGATTTGTATAAAGAATTTTTAAGATGTCAAATAAAGCTCTTCGTAAAAATTATGCTTATTCGGTTTTAGAGTCCTTCTATATTACAAACAAATGTTATATTTACCAAGGAGGGCAAAAGATTGAAAGTGTCCCCCCAATTATTTATTCATGCACCTTTTTATCTCTCCTTTCCATGGACGATCTGTTTACCCTAACAAATTTATTCCTCAACTCTGTGCATAATCATATCAAAAATGTATTAAATTTAAATAATTACTTTCTTTAACGAAAATTGCAATTTCAATTATAAACCCCTTATAAAGAGTCGACGCCAATATTCTTATATTGGCAAATATTCAAAGGAATTTTAAATTTCATTTATAAATTGATATTGAATCTACTCCAGTCCTCTTCCAATGGATTGCCATCAATTTGCCTGATACAAAGTATATTTTATTTACATTTGATTATAAATTTTAATTGAATTTTTTTATAATTCACAGTTAATGTAATGAGTATGCCGCCTGGACAAGAACCCAACGTAGGAATATTTATAGATGAACACAAAAAGCGTGCGGATAGTGACCCGAATGCTCCACCATTTGATGATCTGAGGAATTATGCTTATGAAGGAGGCGGTAGCACTGCAGGGTCCTTAAGTTCTCTTGCTTCAGGGAGTAAGTATCTTTAAACCTTTATTTTTAATCGGCAATTATTTTCTTAACTTTCTGCCAACTTCAATTTGGTATTAAATTATTTCAAAAGTATTATTCAAAATAAATTACATATAAATAAATATAAATGTTGTAAGGGTTATGTACTCAAAAAACGTATATTTTTTTGGTTTTTATTTATAATATCTACATGTTGCGATCTGCGATCATCTTCAGGATATAATTGTCAAAGTGTGTATTTAAATATGAATAATTAATATTGTGTGTTGTATGATAGAATGAGTGAATATATATACACACTTTGACAATTATATCATGAAGATGATCGCAGATCGAAACATGTAGATATTATAAATAAAAACCAAAAAAATATACGTTTTTTGAGTACATAACCCTTACAACATTTATATATATTTAAAAAAAACGTAAAAATGGATCTAATAAACAACAAAATAAATTACCTTTTTACCAAATTTTATCATTTTTAAAGAAGTAGATTTTTATTCATTTTTTATTTAAAATTTTGAGTTGCTCAGATCAAAAATTTCAATTATTTAAATAATTATTTGCAACGATTTTTAATTAAGATACTTTCCTGCCTTAGGTTCAGATGAAGAACAACAGGAATATGATTATTTGGGTGCATGGGGTCCGCGTTTTGACAAACTAGCTGATATGTATGGGCCAGGTGAAGAGACTGAACAAGAAGAATAAAATAAAAAACCTTAAACCAAAACATAGTGTTTTTAACTTAAGTGAAAACCAAATAATAAAGAAAAGAAACATTCCTCCATCATTCTTAAAATGCTTTCCACGTGTCAAAACGCACACGTGTTCCATAAGACTGTTTAGCAGTGTTTACTGCGTAAAATAATTGTAGAAAGTTATATGCAGACCACAACATTAATATTATAAAATCATAAAATTTACTTAATATCCACTGCCATTATGCACACTTAATAATTTTGACCCCTTTTTTTACTTCCTAAAAATTTGGGTTATTGATTGAACTCTAATTAATGATAATAATATTACGGTTGTGTGTCTGTAATGTTGCGTATGTTAAAGTATTTGGTAAAACACAAGAATTAACCACGTCATGTATCGTTAAAGCCAGTATTCCTACCAACAGTTTAGTTGTAGGTAAAGTCACTACATTCTAGGTCAAATTACAGGTGTAGATTAGTTAATAAAAGATGCTGTGCATGTATCCCGAATGAATGCTTAAAATATGAAAAGTGTGAATTTCAGAATGTTTGCGTTTTATTGTATATAGCTCACAAGTCACATCGTTTTGATATAGCACCATGCATCCTGCAAAGTTGCCATAAATATTAATTAATATTGGATATATTTTTATTTTTGAAATTATTGGCTCACTAGTATTTTCAGTGTTGTAGTTATGTATATAGTTTAAGAATGGGTGCGTTAAAATTATATGAATGGGATGAGAGTCCGTGCCAATTATCCTATAACTTATACATGTAAAACTTCTTGAATGCTGTGTATTAATTAAATTAATTAAATAATAATATATTATGTGTTTGCACTTGTGTATTGTTTTAAAAGATGTATACTTAATATTTATATATAATTCTTATGAAATCGCACTGTACACATCATAAGGCGGAGCGAATCATTTGTCCATAATTCATTCTCATTTAGTATTTAATTTTTTCGAGTGTATTCTAGTGATGTTTTTTAATTTTAATTGTCAAAGAAAGAATTGTAGAGCATCATATTAAATATTTCATTTGTAAAATATTTTTTTTACTATTATTTAATACAACTTTTATTTAAATAAAACTTATAGAATTTGTATATTTCTCTGTATTCTAAAACTATGTAAAAATCAAAAAAAAACTGACAAATTTCAAAAATATAAAAAAAGGAAATATAAACAAGGTATCCTCTGACATGAACGACCTACACAAAAAGATGTCACAGGAGGAAAATAATAAAATAAATTTTGGTAAAATCTATGAAAACAGAAATTAAATGGTTTGGATGACTTATTTTAAACAATTACTAATTCAAAGTTTAAACCGTTTTTATATTCTTTTATTTACAATTAGGGTAAGCCTCTGCAAGAAATCAATTTTTGCATGAAAATGGTAAGTTTTTAATATTATTTTTTGCTGATACAAATAAGAAAATTTTTATTCAATTATTTACATTAAATAAATACTTTCCAAACAGAATTTATTTAATACTTGCCCAATTAGAACTTTCTCAGAATATTTGAGGAGCATTTGTACAATTTATAAAATTAAAGCTTTACTTTCATTTATTTATTTCTGGAAAAACTCATTCTTCTTCTTCTTATAATACCATACTCGTTGCCGAGCGTAGGCGACTTCCCCGTTCACGTATTGTGCGTTTTTGTCTGCTATTACACGAAAGCAAGGAACCTACAGTTTAATGGAGAAGGTATCCTAGAGCAAGTACCCTCGGTGGTTTCCCGTTGCCTTCCGAAGGGGTAGTGGTGGTAAAATTCCGATATTGGTTTTTCAAGGATTGAACCCTGCACCTTTAGCTTAACAGGCAACGCACGGCCCGACTAAGCTACAACCACTCCAAAACTCATTTAAATAAAATAAAAAAATAAGTAATAATTTGAAAATTACAAAATAAAATTTACGTCGTCGACAGGCATTGCCTTACTTTTTCCCCATTACGTCCTGTCTTGTGGTAGACATTGCTACACACTCGTATGGTATGTTTTCCTGCAATTTCATCCACATATGGGGCGTCCAAATAACAGCTTCGTGTAACTAGGGTCAAGATCGATAAACCTTTGAACACATCGTAACAAACTGCCAAGAAGATGGTACTTCACTAGGCAGTGTCCCAGTGACTAATCTTATCGCAGAATTTGTAAGGCGTAAGAGCATTTTATCTATTCTATACGAGATGTAAATAAACATTTAAGCCTGTCTTTGATCTTTTCCAATCTCATTCTTGAACCATAGCCCTTCTATATGCTTTTTATAGTCCACAAGAAGGATCTGGTGCAATAAGTGGCATCACGCTGCTTGCTTTGCAAATTCATTCGCATACTCGTTCCCTGCCAAACCTTCTATGGCTAGGTACCCACATTAACGTGAGTATGTTGTTAGTGTAGAGTGTGTTTAGGGCTTGTTTGTATTTGCAAGTGGTCTTGGCTACAAAGCTGTGGGCTTTAAGTTTTTTTAGGGCAGCTAAGTTATCTGCTATGAGATTTGTATGTACACCTTTAAAGCCTTTTTTCTTGCACACCTGAGCGCAACTTCCTTAAGCAATTATTTCAGCCTATAAAATAGAAGGGTCTTGTCCCAGAGGAACAGATTCATTGGAATTAGGCCCGTATATGCCTCTTCCGGAGCCAATATCTATTTTTGATGTATCTGTGTACCAGATGGTTGAGTTTTTGTTCAGTTTTGTGAGGCTATCCACTCTGTTTTGCCGTCAAAGACAACTTCAAAACCTGATTCAAAGTCAAATTCAATCGACATGGCATCTGATGGTATGTCAACGTGACATATTTTGACCATCCTATTCTCAGTACAGACATTTGACCTCCGAACTTCCATTGTCGTAATTTGAGTGCAGGGCCATGCCGACCATGTATTCGGGGAGGCAGTCGCCTCAGGGCGCCACGTTAAAAAGGCGCCTAAATTATATTTGATTTACTTGTCATTCTCGAAAAGAAAATATTGAGAAATTTGCAATTTTTTTATTTCTCATATCTCAAAAAATTTAATAACATCTCTAAAAATTCGAGAAATTAACAAAAAATACGAATAATCAGGTCAGTTTTAAATGTTTTTAAATTTGTTTTACTATTGAACTATTGAATAAATATATGGCACTTTATTACACTTTTACCAGCCGAGAATTCGGTGTGTAATAAAGTAATAAAAAAAATAAGAATACAAAAAGGTTTACGAAAAGCTAAGTTCCAACATGGGTTTTGGATTACTGTCCCATTTATTCAAATGCAATTCTTTTTAGAACTCAGTTGCAACTTTCAATTTGTTACAGACACAGGCCCGGCGTTATGCACATGCAGAGCAGGCGGCAGCCTGTAGTGGCACTTTTAAGGGGGCGGCAGATGGCTGCTGATTCACCTTGTTAGAATGTCGAATAGAAATACAAAAGAAGACTCTGGACCTTTTTACCCCCAAAAA
>JARJDX010080118.1:0-14711 GCA_030264735.1 Gymnusa sp. GC000175
TGATTATACGTAAGAATAACGCAAAACCAGCAACAACAACTAAGACTTGGATATGAAAAGGCTTATTTAGTGTGTGTACAAGTACTATTTTTATGGAAATACAACTTTTTATCTTTTCAAAAATGTTCACCGATTTGGTTTCATTAAATTTAATCCTCCAATTTTTAAGCCAAGTCAGTAGGTAATTGAATAGGGTTACTACAATTTTCTTTCTTACCTTACTTTAGGGTTATCATCTAATTACTTAAGGGTTTCCACCTTTTTTTTATAAAAA
The DNA here is from genome assembly GCA_030264735.1 of Gymnusa sp. GC000175. Classification (NCBI taxonomy): domain Eukaryota; kingdom Metazoa; phylum Arthropoda; class Insecta; order Coleoptera; family Staphylinidae; genus Gymnusa; species Gymnusa sp. GC000175. The sequence goes on from JARJDX010080118.1 coordinate 275, forward strand.
AAATATTTATCGTGTTACCTTTTGATATTTTCTTTAAGTATCAATTAAAAGCATATTGCTACTCTGCACATAAATCAGAATTTAATAATGTTCACACAACATTTTTAGAATTTTAATGCTCCTTAATAACTGACGAATTTAATACTCCAAGAAAAAAAAATTCGAAATGTTAATTTACATCTGCGGTAGCAAAAATGCCTGGCCGTAAAACGTAGGACTAGCATGCTAGAGTCCCGGGTTCAAATCCGGATGATTCATAACTCCAGATTTAAAAATTTTCTCTGCTCTCGGGTGGTCACCTTAAAAGCCATTGGTCACGTCTGTGACGTAAAACCTGTCCTGTTACTGACATTAAGGACTTAAAAATTGGACTGAAAGTAGGAGCACAATTGAATTAGCAACAACTTAATTCAAAATTAAATACTTATACAAAAATATTTTGAAAATACATATTGAAAACGGAAAAATTTATTATAAAAATGACATTTTATCTTCTTTTGCTTAATGAAAGCATTTAGGCTTGTAATTACAGCTTACTGTGCTCTTTTCCGAGACGTAGATGGCCAGTTGTCCAGTCATTTACCTTTGATTTACATTTTAAAAAATTTCAACCATAAAAGCACAATAAAGTAAATAAATAAGATATCAAATCTAGAACACAAAAAAATTTTCGTTTTTTTTTTAATTTTTGCAAGAATTTTTTTTCAAAGCAATTAAAAAACCAATATTTTTTACTGTCTACTAAACTATCAACTTTTTTTAACAAAAATCTTTTAGCTAATTATGACTGCGTTAAAGCAAAGTAGCGCCATGTGCAACATTAAAAAATAAATAAAACGCAGAGCTGTAAAATTAAAATAAAAAATTCATTATCGTTTAGTAATTTAATTAGATTTAGATTAGAATTTTAAGTGTTGATTAGTAGATCAGAGTGTGGTTGACATAATAAGATTAATTTGTGCGTGGATGCATGTAACGCATAATTTAATAAAATTAAATCCTACTTTTGAGCATATCATTAATTTGAACTTTTGACTTGAAAAATAATTACCGTGTTAAATATAAGTAGGTTAGATTGCATACATAACGACGAAAAGCAAATAATTTAGAAGTTTCTAATCATCAAATCAGACATATGGTACATGAAATCCTCAATCGGAGAGAAATTGAAAATCAATGAATTGTTGCGCATACATTTTAAATCTTCTAAAAACAATTAATTCCACGAAGAAATATATTTTAAGCATAATTTTTATGCATAAAATTTTATTTTAAATAACTTTCTCCATATTTATTTTCTGCTAAATATGCTTTCTCTTTATTGCACACACATTTGGCGAGTCAAAATTTTTCAAAACATTTTTCTCCAGCAATTTGTGATAAAAACCACATTTTTTTATACATGAAAAAACACGAAACAAGATTGTGGAATAAATTATATGTTATCCGGTTAAAAAAAAAATCGTGACCAACCTTCATTTCTAACGGTCTTACCCATTGGTCAAAATGGTTATTTTTATTGGCCGTCTCTAAACTATCGAATTCTAGTTTCTAAATAAATAAAAGTGGGGAAAAAACAAGTTTTGTCTTATAAATAGAAACCTTGCGTCTTTCTAAATTATTAATTGACCTTGCAATTACCACTCCAACTTTTAAGTTATTTTTCATGTTTAATTTTTTAAAATATGAATTATATTAGAAAGTGCTTTTAACATTTTAGCTGCTAAGACCTTATAACCATAAATTATATCAACGAAATAATTAGATTTAAGAGCGTGTTAAATCTTAACATAAATAAAATTAATAATTATAATGATCGTCGTTAATTAAATAAACATTATTTGATCTGATTAATTTAGGAAGTTATATTTTGCAATGCGATTTAATTGGTTTATTAATTTACAAAAAAAAAATCAAATCGTGCCCTAAGGTGGGGTGAAGTAGAAAAAAAGTAATTGTGTAATAAATTCTCTTTCAATAAATTTTAATTATATTTGCTCTCTTTAATTAGGGAAAAATAATATTCGTCTTCAATTTTCGCCTCCTTTCCGAATAAATGATTCATTGATTGTACGTCGCTGCGTTCTCGCGCTCTATTTGTTGTAAAAATAGCGATCAGTAAAACGCGATAATTCAGAACATTCCTATAATCTTTATAAAAGCTTCATAAAGGTCAATCACACCATAATATGCACATGGTCTATTTGTTTTTTATATCTATATCATATTTACTTGTCTGTGTTTGCAAATGCATCTTGCAAAATTTATTTCGAATCGCAAACTCCTTTTTTTCTTCTTTTTTTCCGTGATAAGTGTGCGTGTGCAATAACATGTCGCGGATTGGATAATTTTTTTTGTTTCAAATTTTTTGGTGATACTCTTGTGCGAGGATTAATTTGTGCTTTTATTTTATTACAGTTCAATTTATTGATAACGACAGCGATAAAAAAGTAGACACTAATAAAATTCCATAGGATTTGTTATTAATTTGGATAATAAACTTTATCAATTAATCGTTTATTTTATCTAAATCTATTGACCTACCGTATAATAAAATTTATTTTTATATGAAATGTGTATTGGATTTTTATTTGATTGAACTTCAATTGTTAATTAAGGTAAATTAATTCTTTTACCTCATTTTTTTATTTATTTTTATTTTCATAAAAATCACATGAAGAAACTTAATAAATATTTTTCAGATAATTTATTCTATAAAATAGTTGAATTTTCTTTATTTTTATGAAAAGTAGTACACAAACTATAAAATCAGTATTTTAAATAATTTTTTTATTTATTAAATATTTTAAAAACATATTTAACCTCATTAAATCTTAATAAATACTCTTCATTAATTTTAATTTAAAATAATTTTTAATTTTTTGTAATATTTAACTTGCAATGCAAATTATTATTATTTCTTATTTATTCAAACAAACAGTAAATATCCTTTAATTATCTCCGGAAAATTCGTGGTTTTTTTCATTTTGAAAATGTATTTATTCTAACCTTAATATAGGTCAACAAAATATTCTGCGTGGGACATTTTACCAAAAATTCACAAATTTGGTAAAAATCTCCTAAAGCAGTGGTTTCCAAACTTTCTGTACCTGGCCCCCTTTTATCATAAAAATTTTTGCATCCCACCAATTATTTATTTTGGATAAATTTTTTATGTTCAATTTTTTTTTGTAATAATTTTAAATTTTGGAAGAAAATTGCTTAAATTTAATTTTGCCCAAATTTGGCAAAATTCATACCAACTGCAATGTAAAACGTTCTAATAATTTATAATAAAAAAATGTCAAAATTTATTTAAAATCAAAACAATTTAAACCACAATCAATAAATAGTCAGGTTTTTAAGGAATCACTGTACAAAAAGGTTTTATTTTGTAATAGGGTTCACGTCAGCAATGTTTTATTGAAAATTTTCAGTCGTCACTAATTCAAAATTCCCAGTGCTTTTAACTTTAAATTGACCAAAGGTTTGAAAATTATATAAAACGAACAGAAAAAAATTGCCTTAAAAATTAAAACAATTTAATCCACAATCATTTAAATATTGCTTGAATTTGATTTTTTTCATTTCAATTTAAACAAAAATTATTCAAATATTGACATATCACTTTTAACCTAAATCATCCATATTAGACAAAAATCCCCCAAATTTATTTAAATCAAAATCTTTCAAATTTTGACCAATATTTGCCAAAATTAACGAAACTCGTATGACAAAGGAAATTAAACTAATTTGAAGAAAATCATTTATATTTAAAAAAGCTCAAATTTGATCAAAATCTTAATTAAAATATCCAAATTTGTCAAAACTAATATAAATTAAAATATAAAACCGTCTACACACCACAATGAATTTCGAATTACTATCACATTCTATAAACACAAACTACAACATAAAATTACGTTTACAAACACCCAAAAAAATGGCTCAATGATTGACATTGTCATAACGAATAGAGCAACAAAAAAAATCTAAAGATGTAAGAAGCCTCAATTCAGCAAATGTCAATTCAGACGTCAGACTAATACTCTGCAAGACAAAGATATATCTCACCAAGGCAAATGAAGAACCATGTGAACCAAAAGAAAAATTTAATATCGAACCACATCACTCAATTACAAACGAAAACGCATGGGGAAAAATAAAACCCAATCTGAAAAAGGCAGCCTCGGAAGCTATCGGAACTAAAGTAGTAAAAACAACACCACAAAAGAGCTAAATCATGGTTTCAATTCTGAAATAATCCAACACCACAGACGAACAGATAGTACAAATAACTTTGGAACAGGACTAACATTATAATCCGTAATATTAAGAAAAATATTGAAAGATATTCAGTAGCGACATGGGAAGGGATATTTACGGAGCACAAAAGCGTGTCTGAAAAATTATAAGGTCAATAAAGAAGGATATCAACAAATATTCTTCTGAACCAAACATTAATGAAGACAAATGGTTGCGCTATTTTGAACAACTCTACAGCGAACAAGTCATCATCGACCCGCTAAAATCACTTGCAAATGAAAACCCCTGAAAAGCACCACATATAAAAATTAATAAAGAGCAAATAACAGGCGGAGTTAAAAGACTGAAAAACCGAAAAATATACGAAGAGGGTACCAACAAAGAACTAATAAAGTATGGGGTGATACTCTAAGAGATGAACTAGAAAAACTGTTTATCAAATGGACAAATATGAAGTTGTCCTAAACGTCTGGAAATTAATTATGACAATTCCTATATCCAAAACAAGGTACTATTCTAAACAAAGTTATGAAAACATTTACCAACACACTATCAGAGGTACAATATGAAACGAAGAACAGTAAGGCTTCAGGAAGAACAGATTGATAACTGACTCTACTTTTATTCTGCGACAACTTATCGAACAAGCGCTCGAAGTTAATAACCCCCGTCTTTCATAAGCTTTCTCGACATGACACAACAAGCGTTTACCGAAATCAGGCTGGGTGACAGCTCTAGCGCAGTACTGTTCAACACAAATATGGATTACATCATCAATAAGACCAAGGAAATAGCAACAGGATACAAAATTGGCAATAACACCATCAGTTATATATGCTATTCCGCCGCATAAGTTCATCAAAGTAGCAGAACAATACAACATAAGCATCTATCTTTACTTAAGAAAACAAAAAGTATGAGAGTCAGCAAACTACCAATCTGTTGAACAACGACCCCCTTGATGTCATCGGGTAATAAAATTTCGCGCCAAATAAATAAAAAAATCATTTCCAAAAGAGAAAAAGTACAAGAATTTAGAGTTGTCAATACACTACTCAGAGAGTTATTATTGGTCAAATTAAAAGCTGTTTTTGGTTTTTTATTCCCTTTACACCTTCTACAAATTTTTGAAATCGCTTCTTACTATTATTGTCACTTATTGAATATAATTTTAAAATTTTTAACTCTTTTTTTGTAAATAAGGTGCAAGGACATGAATTCCACCCACCAAAATTATAATACATAAAAAAAACAAAAACGTAAATTTTTTATTGACATATAAATTAAGTCGATATTAAAAAAGTTTATTTAAATTCAAATAAATTTTGTTTACAAAAAAAATATTTTTTCATATTAATAAATTAAACATGTTTTTTGGGAATGGTCCAATTAATTATTTCTTTTATCTTTTCAAAAGTCTGGTAATATTGTAAACAATAATACAAATTTATTTTTGAAAACAATAAAAGACGATAAATTAGTAACCCACGTAATTTAATTTTTCATAAATATTATTTAGCAAGCGTATAAAAAAATTGAATTCCAGTTGTGCATTAGCAAACAAAGAATATATTTTAAAGTAGACCTTGAACGAATGCAGTAACCATAATAAGAAAATGGAAATTGGCACTTTGCTTTTTTATGTTTACTTAACACAAAAACTATATTTTTTTAGTAAATAATTTATGTAATTTGTGGTATGAGAAAGATATAGTGAGTGAGTGCAGTTAGATTAAATTGCATGTTTTGGAATTAATGTCAATGAGTGTATTTGCAGTGGCAAAAATCTTAATTTGGGACAAGGGCAAAACACTCGTACATCAAACATGAAACTTCGTGCAAACAACTCATTTATACTTAATGTATAATCTCACATAATTGGCCTTAAAATTTACATAGACATTAAAGCAGTTGCGTAAAATCTATGATGTTTCAATTAATAATTATCTCCGATATTTAAATTTAGTTTTACTGTTTGTCATTTGACGAACAACACCTCATAAAGCTATAATTTTAGTTCTGATTTTAGAGCGAAGCCTAGAATGTCCGCAGTGGCTGGAAGAAGGACGTACACAGAGGACGAGCTTCAAGCTGCGCTTCGAGATATCCAGTCAGGAAAATTAGGCACAAGAAGAGCAGCAGTAATTTACGGTATTCCCCGATCGACTCTGCGTAACAAGGTATACAAATTAGCACTGGAAAGAGAAAGAGAGTCACATCTAAATAACGCTGCATCTTTAAAGATAGACGAAGAGGAGGGTATGGAAGACGATAAAGAGCTATCAGGTGCAGAAGAAGAAAAAGAAGTTGAGAAAGCGTTGGAAAGGCCTCTTTTATCAATGGCCGATATTTTAAGGTTTTCCAACATTGAAAACACAGACGCGCTTAAAACTATGCTTCAAAAATCGAAAGAAGGACAGGAATTATACGCGGGAGTGGAACACAGTGCGATCGGGCCTTATATACAAAACCTTTTAATGGGAGGCTTGATATCAGGACAGAAAATTGCAGATGGTGAGGTGAACCTTCCAGAAATAGTGAAACGAATGATGGCAGAAGAACAAATATTAAATGAACAGATAAAAACGCAAAATAATGGAGATGCAGAAAAGATAACGCGACCAAGTCCTTCAAATTCTGTCATCATAAAAACGGAGAAGAGCAAATCGGAATCTGACATGGAGACAGAAGATTCAACCTCGAATGTGATACTAAAAATTCCGTCCTTTAAACCAACCAGTAGTAAAAATGGTGATGCTTATAGAGGTTCTATTGATTCTGGAAGTCTCGTTTCACCGCCAGTAACGAGCGAGTCTGGTTCTCCACCAATATTACCCGGCAAAGGAATGACTCTTAAGGATGTCAAAGACGTTATAGCCAAAAGTATCAGCCAAAAATTCCAGCAAAGTCCGGAACCTATGAGACATCCAATTATGGACATGGACTTCAAAAGGGGCGGTTTTACGCCCCCGCTTGGAGGAATGTCCGTAATAAAAAATCAACAGGATATCAACAGGCCGTACCAACCACCGCAACAACAAAAACCTCAACAAAATTCCACAAGTGGTTCATCCGGAGGAAAAGGGACACGACCAAAACGGGGAAAATACCGAAATTACGACAGGGATAGTCTCGTAGAAGCCGTTAGGGCTGTTCAAAGAGGAGAAATGTCTGTGCATAGAGCTGGAAGTTATTACGGAGTACCTCATTCAACCTTGGAATATAAAGTTAAAGAACGCCACTTGATGAGGCCGAGAAAGCGAGATCCCAAACCCAACCCAGTCGATGAAAAAATAGCTTCATTAAAACAAAACGACATTCGAAACGCAGCTGTCACAGACAAATTAAAATCTCAAGTAATTAAACCTCCCCAAAAATTCCCGCCCACTTCTCCGAATGGAATGAAACTACCAATCTACGACCCTAATTTAGCCCCAATGGGTTACAACCCAGCACCATTCCCATTCTGGCCTCATCCAGGTTTCCACCATATTCCTTTAGACTACGGAAGATCCTCAACTTCAACAGCATTCCCCGCTAACCCCGAGCAATTTTTCGCATCTCAAATGATGCAAAAATTACACGAAGAATCATCTCGAACACACACAAACCAAACACCAAATCCCGGTGGTTCGACTCCGACACTGGCGAAAAGCGCAAGACAAATGGCGGAATCTCTTTTAGATACCGCCGGATCAAACGGGTTTTTGGATGGGATTATACGATCCAGTTTAGAATCAGGCGTGCCAATAAATGACGATAAAAAAGAAGACAAAAACGTGGCACCGGAAAATATGTCAAATAAAGCTTTGCTCGACCAATTGTGCCGCAACAGTCGCCTAACTCCCCTGACCAAACCAAACATGACAGAAAGCAGTTCGGGCGAAGATGAAGGCACCAGAAAGGGCAGCCCAATAAATTTCACATGTAAAGATAGGGATGAGAATTCCATGGATCACGATGGGTCAATTGTTGAAAATTCTGACATACAAACGATTGAGCTGTCAAACGATTCAAATGATTCTTCTAAGATAAATGCAGATGAGAAGAACGATGTAGGTGAAAAGGTGCCTCATCCACCACCCAGAATCTATGTGAAGCAAGGACTCACGAAACCTGAAATTCTTAAACCCGAGATGCTTGTTAGGTATAGGGATGTTCTGCACGACATTGATAGGAACGGCATCACAGAAGGAAGTGCCTCTGAATCTGATGCTGCTCAAGACTGACATCTAGGGTTAGTAAATGGCAGATTTTTATAATAAGTAAAAGGGAAATCGTGTCTATAGTTATTAAGTGCGAAGAATCCCATGGTTGGGTTCGGACTTTTTTTGTGTTTTACATGAAGTCCAAGTTGAATAATGGTTGAAGTACCATTCAAGGTAGATGACGGTGTTTGTTGATTATTTATTTTTAAATCGTTTCTGTTACTTAGGGAATAGGTAAAACAATGTTAGTATTTCGTTTGCATCAAAGCAGTGATCTACCTATATATTCGGTGTTTAAAAAAATCTAAAAAAATATGTATAAATAAAATGATACTCTATGTTCTCTGTTCGATGTTTCGGCATATATTTCAGAATGTATTCATCATCAGTGTATTCTCTATGTGTCTTCAACGTCGCGTATACCTCAAATTCTGTATAAAGTTCATAAATGTTTATATTACACAGACATTGACTGCTTTGATGTTATGATATATCGAAAAACCCTTGGGATTTTAAACCCACAATTGAAAAAAAATTATATCTATCTGTGATTTATTCAAAATTTTTGATGTATATTTTCTCTAAAAATATCTTAAATATTATTATATAAAATTTAAACAATTAGAAGTAGTTAATTGATATATTGAATAAAATTTTTCATACTCACAAAACTCAACAAATATACAACACTATATATCAAAACAAAAACAATTCTTTTAAAGCGAGAAAAAATTAAAAAAAATAATCACATGTTTGCGCAAAAAGAAAATACATTCGGCTTAACCCATTACATAATTTATGTACATATATAATATGGTGCGTGTATTCCTGCTGAGTTCCTGCGGGTTTTTTTAAATTTTTCAGTTTTTGTTTTTCATATGACAAAGAAGTGCAATTAGATGATATATACATACATATATATTTACATCAATATTAAGTAGTATATAAGATATATTAAAATATATTATATATTTGAAAAAAGGAAGCTATTTTGTTCGAGAGATAAAAGATTGACTCCAGATAGGGTTAAAAAAAATTGCTTCATCTCCCCCTTCAACCACCGTCAGAATGCAACAAAAAATAATGTATAAAAAACCACAACCAAACCGATACCGACAGTTTTAAGCGAACCAAACAAACTTGCAACTTCTATAGAAGCAAAGTTTGGGTACGCTCTCAAACCAAACCAGATTTTCAAAACAGTACACATATTTTAAGTTGGACCAATTGCAGTATATTGTACATATGACATGGTATATGCTTTGAAACATATCGTTTGAATTCACGACACACATCCGCGCCAGTTTCGACTCACTTAAAAAAATTGAACGTCAAAATGCATAAATCAAAAAGGAAACGACGAGATGTGCGCCGCAAATGCAAAACACAACATTCCAACCATATATGTGCCAGATTTTTTATTCACAACAAATAGGAAACAATGATATGTAGTAAAAAAATAAACAGATATTCATGATCCCGAAAATGGATCTTTATAGTAGGAATGCATTTCTAAATGTAAAATATTTATTTGTGAAGCTCAGAGCTTCCTCAATTTAAGAAGAATAAAATAGTCCTAAGGTTTTTAAAACACTGTATTTTTAAATGTTTGTGTGTATAACACTTTTGCGCTTGCTCGTAATTGCAAAAAAAATCTACGAATTTATATAAAAAAAATATCTTTCGGCTTAAATATATTGTAGTGTAACTAAGAATATACAGCATTTAGAACGATTTTTTTAAATCAAAATTTATCCGAAATATTACGTCGTTCTAGCAGTTGATATATCTCGTTTTGTTTTAAATTTTTTTTGCTAAATTGTGCAAAAAGCAAGTGTGCAACTAACTACTGTGCAATTTTTGATTAGTGTTTTTGTCTATATACATATATACATTTATTTTTCTAATGTGATACTTTTTTTTGTAAAGACACAGGTTTTCTGTTTTTTGTTTTTAATTTAACACAGACGCGCGGTCCAAATAAAAACAATTTAAAGTATACGCAAAAAAGTGTAATTTATGGGTAAAATTAAACAATTTTATAGCCTGCATTGTAAATTTCAAATTGGCATTATTAAGCCCTAACTGAATAATTTAAACAACTAGTTGGACGCAAGTACATATAGGTAGTTTTTTTCTTATTAAATTATTTTTTATTTTTTCGCGATGATAGCTTCCCCTTTCACATAAGCCCCCAAGTGACAGTATTTATTTTTTTTTTATTTTTTTTAAATCAAATCGGACCAGGTCTAAATAAGTTTTGTTTCGTTAATAGTAATTAATATATTATATTTTTTTGATAGGTTAGTAAAATCATTCCACACTTAGCATTTCACACAAGACTTTAAGAAGACTTCTAGTTGCTATTCCTAAATATTTTTTTACATAATATTATAAAACAATATTAATTTTAATGATTTTTTTATATATCGATTTTAATCAAACGTATTTGTTAATTAATTTTAGTTTTTTCTTATACGTAGGATTGCAAAGTTTACTTAAGTTGCTTTTTTATTATTATCCATTTTTATGTCCCGTGTACATATTGACTCCCTTATTGCGCTTAAGAGAAGCCCACAGTTTTATTATTTTTTAAACAATGTATAACAATGTTTTGTTTTGTTATTATCATGCAACCAAACTGAACAATAGTTACAGAAACAATTGCCCACATTTGACCACATTCATGAAGAGTTTTTTCTCAGATAAATTAGACTTGTTATTATTATATATGTGTTATATTTATGTTGCAATACGATATATAGGTGATTTTTTATAGGCATTTTCTTTAAATGGTGATGCGCAATTTTCGTCTCAAGCACACACCGTGTTTGCTAAATAATACGTAGTTTTCTTTACAGTAAACAATCACAAGTGTGTTTATATAACATTTAGATTAATATCACGATCGCCAATTTTAAAATTTTTCAAAATAAATTTACTTTGGCGATGTTGATATTGTCTCGTTTTCACTTTGCACCTCCATTTTTACATGTTAGATACAATATACAAATGTATACTTAATAAATGTAAAAAGAAGCCTTTTTAAGGCCCATACAGTACAACATGTTTATATCCATTAGATTTTTTTGTAAAATACAACACTAACTATGGTGACGGCACTATTACTAACGTAGTATAAGGATTAGTACGTAAATTAAACATAGGATTTAAAAAAAAATTACTCTTCATTAATGTGGTAGCAATATACAAGTTCAAACATAAGATTATTAATGGCATATTTCAAAAAAACCGATACAACAAACCCTCCACTTCAAAAACTAGAAATCTTTCTACTAATATAGAGATTCTCAAACATATTTTACATAAATAAAAAAAAAAATTTACAAGATTTATTTAATAAGAAAATAGACATAAATAAAATTTTTAAATTTTTGTGATAATATACGTATCAACTATCAAAAATGTAAAAATGTATTTACCCACCTTGAGAATCACTAAATTAAATGAAAGTAAAAAATATAATATTTCCCGTTAGTTTAAAGTCCTAATTGTTGATTTTTCATTCCTTCTTCCTACCTTTTTGTTAGCTTGCTTAAGAAACACTCGCCTAATTGAATTGTTAAATTTTATAAGAAAATTTTATTTAATGTCGGTTTAGTTAGGATAGGTTTTTGGAGTTTTTAAAAAAGAAGAATATATTTATTATAAATAAAGAAAAGCTTTAAAACTTGTAAAGTGTATGAAAGAGAGCACACAAAATACACCAAAAAGTGTCTTCGTATTTAAATTGTTTTAGAATAATTTCAGTACCTGTGTAAAAATATAAATTGGTGCATATTTGAATTTAGTTCTGATTTTATATATAAAATATTATAAAAAAAGCGTCTAGTCTAATGCAGTGCTTAATTGAAAAGAAAATTTAAAATTAAAAATTGTGATCGGTAAAAATCGATTAAGACTGAAATTTATAATTAAAAAAAAAAGACTTTTTTAACTTGTATAAAATGAAATTTAATTTTGCGTTTTATGCTAAAGAAAAAAGAAAATTTTAAAACACTTTTTGACATTTCCAAATATGCCATAACTTAATCTGCACACACACTCTTCAAATTTGTTTTCTATTTTCAATTAAATTCTTCGAAACGTGTATCCAATTCGTATAATTTTAATTGAAAGTAGAAACTAAATCCGAATCCGACAGTATAAAAAACTCCGTTAACCAAAAACTGGGACCAAAACAACTCATATCCGAACAATTATCAAAAGAAATAAAATATCAAAATTCAGTTAAATAGTAAAAAATAAACAAAATATATTGTAGTAATTTCTCTGTCTATTTAAATAAATAAAAATCGACAATTTTAATGAATGAAAACAATGTAAATTAATTTATGTGATTAAAAAGAAAATAAATAAAATTGCCGATTTTAATTCCTGTATTTCTAATAAGTACTTTTTTGATTTGTTGTTTTCAAAATATTCCATTTTTGACAATATGTTAGGTTAAATTAATTATTTAGCTCAAAAACTATTTTTATACAAAAAAAAAATGATAAAAACGGTTTTTGATCCAAACAAGAAAAGAATCTTTTTAAAATCGTGTTATATTTATAAATTGTGACTACAAATGCCTTTTAGCCTCAAAAAAATATTCAAAAAATATATCATAATAAAATGCTGTGTTTTTATCATAATGTAAAAAGAAAAAATGCTAAATGAACCCAAATCTGATATTGTGTAACCCAAATTATATAAAAAATGCAATTTTATATACTTATAGATGTTTGTGCGAATTATTATATATCATCTAGCATTTTTTCTTGAAACACAACTCATATTTGTATCTGTGACATGTAAAACATGTTTAACTCGAGTTAGATGTTTGAACAATGCTTTGTGGGAAATTGTTATTTTCAGAAAATATTTTAAAACCACAAAAAATACAAAAAAATCATACACATTGTATATTTATAATGTAATTCTGAAGTATACCAGTATTTATTATACTGTGAACTACATTAAAATGTATTGTTTTATTTATTCCACCTCTTCTCCCTTCCTAACCTAAACTACATATTGCAAAAGTATGGGGATGTTTCATTAAATCAATTACAATTTATAATTCATGCGGCAAGAAATTATTTATAAGGAAAATGTACTCCCACAAAATGAGCAAAAGAAAAGATTATTTTTATAAAAATTTCGACATGGTCCTTGGAATTTTGTATGTTTTATAGGTAAGTACGCAGAACATTTTAACAATAAAAGCAACAGTGACGATAGAGCCACCAATCCATAATTTAAGCTTTCAAAAAATTCCAAAATAATCGAAAATTCGATATTTTCAGACATAGTGTATTTTTACCGAATTGTTGGTCTGAAGAAATTAGATATTATGCGTTCAAAAACTGATATAGTTCTAGAATTTGTTATACTTCTATATGCCATGTATTATAAAATCACAAAAGCGAGATCTGTTCGTTTATAAGCATTTATTGAAGCTTCTGCAGTTTCAATTTAAAAAGAATTTTTTTAGCCACAATATTGTTACTTTATCATTGATAAAGCATTGTAATCGTTAAAAAATAGTTGAGATTTTAGTGGCAATACACCTTTTAGGGTCCCCTAAACAAGAATTGACCAAAATTAAAAAATGTTTGAGTGGATGTGTGTGTGCCGCGTGTTTGTAGGTAAGGTTTCTCAAGAACTATTAAAGATAACACCACAAAAATTCATATTTAAGCTTTTAATAAGAATTGGAAGAGTCCAGTTACTTTTGGCTGAAATTCACCTACCGGAAGTGGTAGTTTATTGGTGAGGTTTTTCGGTTTTTTCAAATATTTGAAAATATATAAAGTTTATAGAAAAAATATAGTACTATAAAAGTGTCTGGAATTAAATTTAAAACAAATTTTGTTTTTGTAAGTTTTCTTACTTTCGGGTTTAAGTCGCGTATTTTTATTGGTTGTTGCCAACGTTTCGCTTGCCGTTGCAGGGAG
>JARJDX010080136.1:0-11691 GCA_030264735.1 Gymnusa sp. GC000175
AATCAACTTTTTCTGAATGAGGGAGGTCGAAAACGGATATTTCCGCAAAAATCTCGATTTTGAAAATTGTCGCGATTACTATACTTTAATTTACTTTGTAAATGAAAGTAAAACCACTGCTGCTTTTTGTTACAATGATCTAAATTTTTTTAAAAAATTGAATTTTGTAGACCGGATTAACTGCAGAAAGGTTATGAAAGAATTTAACTTTGTATGGTGGGGTGGGATTTTTTTGCTCTTAGACTCGAATAAATTGAAGAAAATATACGTTATATCCCATACATCAATTCTCTTCGAATGATAAAAATACCATCCCTTTCGTTTTTTTATCCTTTATATGGGCTGCTTCTTTTAATTTTCTTTTAATTTAACTCACTGTAGGATATGTATTCGCTTATTTTAATATTTATTAACATTTCACGGACCACGTGATTTGTTCAGGATTTATATCTTCAGCAAATAATAACAAAAATATTAATTCTATCCATTAATAATAATAATTTTATAATATATTAAGGGATGTCCCATGAAAATGAAGTCAAACTTAAGCCTAGAAGAAGGGACACCTGGGGATCACTAGGGAATATCAGGAGATGGAACTGGACGTGACAGCATGCGGTATGTCAGAATTTAAATAAATCACAGTAATAAAGCGGGCACATATATACTCTATTAGCTCGCACCTAGAGAAATCAGTCAACAGAAATGCTGCTGGTAGAAGAAATCGTCGTTTAAAATGGAGAGAAATGAATGCAGAAGTAGTAAAAGGTTTACTGCGGACGAATGATTGTGGAGATGATTCGCTTCAAGGATGAACACAAAAACTCTGTAATGAATTTTTAAAGTTTTACCCAAACTTAAAATTGATCTTAGAAAGAAGTTGTTCTTATAAACCGAGTTAGATGAATTCAGACGACAAGTAGGTTACCAAATATTTTATCAGGAAAATATGCAAAACATAAGTTGTAAAGATTTCCATTAAAATGTCTTAGAGGAAAACTTACAAGTACACACAGAATACGTTTTGGATTAAATATATTAACAAGAACAAGATAAATATGATAAGAGTATAGGAGGAAATTTCTAAATAATTTCTCCTTGTTTGAAAACACTAAACAACTAAACAGACCAAGTATTTCTAAGTTATCATTTAAGAAAAATATGCGCCATATTATAAAACAAGTAAACAAACAATGAAAGGTAAAATAAAAGACTTGAAAGATCTAGACACTATATTCAATGCTCTACATAGCTCTACATAGTTTCGCTAATAGAGCTGAATGGACAAGAACCGAATGCAATGAATGGTGAAAAAATAACACATGAGGAACCGGTCTGGAAGAAAAGATTAAAACAGAAAATAAACGAACTGAGAAGAAAGATAAATATAATTGAGGAATACCTTAAAGGAAATACAGGTAGAAGAGTCAAGTTTTCTTAAAAAAGGAAACAACACAGTTCCAGAAATCAAACTTAAAAAACTGTAAAGCCTTAGAAAATATAACTGATTAGCAAAAGAAAACAATAAAATAAAGATTTTTATAAAAATCAAAAATTATTTTATCGCAATCTAGAGAAGAAACCTGAAAGCAATGAAAATATTAACAGGTATAATACCGACATTTTTAAAAGGTACTGGGAAGAAATTTGTACATCACTTGCTCAATTCAATAAAGGAGCAGAATGAATAATAATAATAGAACACGAGATGAAAAATTTACAAAAATGAAAGAGCTAGAGATCACCGTGGAAGATATAAACTATCTCTTAAAACTATACTCAACTGGAAATCTTCCGGCCAGACCATTTACAAAAGTATTGGCTTAAAGCATTTAATTATCTTTTCAGTGTATTTGTGCGCTGCTTTAATTCGAAATTAATAAACCCTCAACATTTTCCTAGATTTCTAACAACACCTTTAGCTTAAAAAAAAGGTTACCCATTCAATTACACTCCTATAAGTTGTCTATCCGTTGTTTGCAAATTATTAACATCTGTACTATGCTCAAAGACATATAAACATTGTGAAATTAATAATATTATTGCAGTAGAGCAAAAAGTATGTATAAAAAAGCCAAGGATGTAATGAAAAACTCATAATTGACAGCGTATTTATGAAACAAGTACAAATCATGAAGGGAAATTTAAACATGTGTTACATTAACTAAAGGAAGGCGTATGACGCTGTACTTTATGATTAGAAGTGCTAGAAATATCCCCAAAGATCAAGACCTTAATAAATCTTCCTTTTAAAGAATGGATTAAAACTTCATATAAATGGTTTGGGAAACATCAAAATTGCTCGAGGAATTTTTTAGGAAGATGCGTTAAGCCCACTTCAGTTTGTCATTACTCTGAATCGTCTTTTGTCCATATTTAAACTCAAGTCAACATGGATATCGATTCGATTTACAAGAAGGAGTTGAATTTAACCATTTATGAATGGTATTAAGCTTTATGTAGAAAATAAGAAGAATATCCAAACACTTGGTAACACCACAATAATATTTTCCACTGACATAAAATGAGCTTTGGATTAGGAAGTTACTATCAACATAGGTAAAATCAACCAAGAAAGAATAGAGAACGATATATTTACATTACCAAGTGACGAAAGTTAAAAATATCTGGGGAATGTCCAACATTGACAAAAATAACAGAAACGTCTAGTAAATAACTTAAATTCGAAATTAAATGCTAGAAATTTAACAATTGGAATTAATACCTGGGCTGTCTCAGTCTTAACCTACTCTTACTTAATGACGAAATTCGACAAAATTTTGACAAAGAAGGGTCATTGGTATGGCACAAACGCTTATCTTGGGAGACTTAATCAAATTGCTAATATTGTCCATTTAGAATTTGCAAAAAACTTGGTTTTGTCGTTATTCCTCCCACCCTACTATAAATATAACACAGAAAATCCGAAAATTAAATGCTTAATTGGGACAAAATTATTATATCTAATCGCACCATGGACTATAACAGACCTGACATTTTATTAATATATAAACAAAATAAGAAGGATTTTAAAATAAATTTAGGCTATCCGCTTTCACACAATATATTTAAAATGGAAAAAGGTGCAAATATGAAAATCTGTCAGTTGAATTAACGCATATCTGTGGGTGAAGGAGGTGGAAATCATTCCAATCATTATTTTCTGCTACGGGAGTTATGTTGACCAACCTAGGGATATGTAATAATAATAAAAACAAAATATAGTAATTTTAATAATAATAATAATAAGAATAATTGTAATATTAATAACTTCGAAAAAAGCTTAAAAAACAAGATAACAACTATATTCCTTTGATGTCAGGGTGTATGTACAGTTTCGGAATTGTGGACTGTTTGAGATCTGATGCTAAGAAATTGGATAGAAAAACTGGGAAAATCCTGATAATGGGAGGCCTCCATCTCCTAAGACCAAGTAATTAAATCACTAAAAAACACCAACTAATTTGTCAAAAATAATTTTAATTAGAATAAAAATTTATTAAACATTACCAAAACCATTACAAACTTAACCAAAAATAGGAAATTTGTATAAATTTTAACGAAAATTTTTGTTAAAAAGTTTTGATAATTTTGATTAAAATTGCAAAGATTCTAGTCAAATTAAAGTTAAACCAAAGTCACCATTCTTTTACCTAAAACCATTCAAATTATGACGAAAATCGATAAAAATTGTTGTAATTTTAACCATTTAAATTTTGACCAAAATTGTCAGAAAATGTACAAAATTATTATGTATTAATAAAAAAATGTAATTTTGGGAAAAGCTAAGCAAAGCGCGCCTGCCCCTCTAGGGGAATTTTTACTTGTAATAACCGCGAAACAAAAATACCAAAAAAAGAAATACGTATTTAACGATGATAAATTTTACCAAAGAAAAATTATCTTTGAGTGGCAAGTCCTACATTTGTCCTCTTTTCTTAAACCGTTGTCCTTGACTTTGGACAATGTTGTCCTGATTTAACATTTTGAAATATGGCAACCTTAGTTTAAACTCAAATCAGTTTGTCGACTTGCATAATATATTGACTTTTTCTAGTTCTGAAACTTTTGTAAAAATTCACCCACAGCCGCTCCACTCCCGTCTGTTTTCTAATGAATATCGCAATATCGTTCGTTAGTAGCTCACAGTCGCCAAATATCTTTGGACGGCCCTGCTTGGAAGGAAATCACAGAGGGACCGATGTTACATTCCCCAGGATAACTTTCCCAATTGAGTGCTTCGGAACCACATTAAACTGTAGACAATAGCATTAAACTGTGTGCCAGACAAACGCACCACACGAAAGTAAGCGGGGAAGTTGCCTACACTCGGTAACAAGTATGGTTATAAAAATGACAAGGTAGTATTAAAAGAACTTATTTACTGTAATAGTATATTTAAAACCTTAATTTCAAGTTAAAGTTTTATTAAAAATATTTTTAATTATCAAACGGAAAATTATTTAGAGGCGTAAACCAAAATCATAAAAAAGTTAAATTAAATAAAGTGATAAAAGCTTAAGTTCTCAATTTATTTACCTTTGCTGATGCATGATGCATTGAATAATATAATAAACTTTGACAAGCGTAGTTATCCATTAGTTGTAAACTCAAATTGTCGCTTAACTTTAAAATCTGTTAATCTCTACATTATTATATTTAGTACATATTATTATTACTACTTCGAAAAAGTTAATTGTTTTAAATCAAAATGTGTGATAATATACACTCAGTGTCAAAAAGTTCACTACTTGTTAATTTGTATATTAAATGTTGGAGGTCTCGCGTAAGCATGAAATGTAATGTGCAAGTTAAGTCTCTGGTGCCGGTGTAATGGAGGTTTGCAAATATTTCTTTTAATATGTTCATATGTTCTTGTTGGTGCAATTGTGTCTGGTGGTCGGGTATCCGTTGCGTGTTTGTATTTCGTCTGCGGTGATTATCCATCACTTAGCGCAGGCCGCAGGTAGAAAAGGAAGGCTACAAACTCAGGTGACAATTGAACTTCGCCTTCTTGCTCGTTACACCTCGGAAAAGACCTCGGTAGTTTCCGGTCTGTGGGACATGCCGCTCTTGCACGGCTAGTTAGTTCTTGCAGACGGTTTGAGCGGCGTGGTGCGTTATCGCGAGCTCCACAAAAAGCGCCACACAATCAGTTTTATAACAATCTCGCGGATAATTCGGTGCAATTCTTTCTTTTATTACTGACCAGTGTTCTCTTTTACAATCACGACTATACATGTTGCGAAAAGTGTTTACTTTTTATTTAATTTTTATCGGCCGAAAAATTCCGTTTAGAGTGATTGTTTTTTCACACTGTGCCTACTTGTGAATTGCGTGTATCTTGTTTATAACTTCCCCTCCTACGCTCTTAGCAACTTAACATCCACGGCCTATGCGATGTTTTGTGTGACTTGAATTCGCTGTGTTTGGATTTTGAGTGAAATCAAGATGTCCATAGGAGTAATGTTGTCTAATAACAGACTGTTGCATTCGCCTCCATGTTTTTAAACTCTTTCCAACGTAGGTATAATCGCCTCCAAATTCGTAGGTGTATTTTAATATCTTATTACTTTCTTTTTTCTTCTGCTCCGCTCGCACATGTGAGACCATCCAGGGTGGTCGAATTCTCATTATTTGTCTACACGCACTACTTCTATATCACAGCGTGCAATTTTAACTCAAAAAAACAAAAACTAAACACCAACATTTAAAAACAATCGATCTCGCTTGAATTAAATGTGACACACATGTTTGATTAATTTGCTTGCGTAAGTCATGATTCAAGTAGGGCGATCTAGGTCACTTTTTATAACATCCCAATTTCCAATTCCTGTTTTATAACATGAAATTAATAAAATAAATTTGGTTAAAAAGACTAAACTTTTCTCCTTTAATTATTATGTATTAATTTAAATAATACAAATTTTTAATGATTAATCCTATGCCGGTCAAGGGGGGGGCGATGGGCCTCGGTCCCCCCCCCCCCAAGGCATGCAGAATTAGCCCAATTTTTATGAAGTATTACCGACTATGCTCGGTAAATTGAAGATAAAATTTGTTAATCGCAATGGTTTTTTTTTACTTCGTTGTAAACAATGTCTCATTAGATAGTACAGACGCCACCGCACCTGGCATTAAAATATTTAAAATTATTTATTTGTATTTTTGATTCGCCCCCCCCCCCAAGACAAAATCCTGGCTGCGCCACTGATGCCGGTAATTCATATTTGAGATTTTCTTAGTCAAGGCCAGCTATTATACCCAAATTTATAAAATAATTTTGCACATCTATATTGTTTCGTGGCGTAGATTGCTAAGTTGCATTGTTTATTTATGTTTGGTATGAGTAAAATTCCATTATAAAGTTTTACAATACAATTTATTTTTCAATGCGTTTTAAATTTAGACTAAACACACATTAGTATTTAAAAAAAGCCGAAATGTTTCACACTAAAATTAGTAATTGTATTTGAATAGGTTGATAACGCGAGTTATCACTCTGAAAAATAAAGGCGACTAAATGAGGTGTTATTGTTTAAATTGCAAAATTAGTTTGCAAACTATCAATGATTAAAAAGTTAATCTATTTGAAAAAAACGTATACGAATTGTAACTGTAGGTAAATAATATTTTAGTTATTAGTATTATCAATGCGTCTTATGAACAAGATATTTTAAATGAGGGCCCAAATTAAAAAAATCTGATGTGGTCACCACCTGACTTTATCATAATTATTTTTTAAATGTAGATTTTTTTAAAAATGATAACAACAATATTTGTTTTAAATTTAATTCTAGACACTTTTGTACTTTTTTCCATAAACATGATGGTTTTTCAAATATTTGCAAAAAACCGAAAAACCTCACCAATTTCGGTTGGTGGATTTCAGCCAAAAGTAACTGGGCTCTTCCAATTGTTGTTAAAAGCCTAAATATGAATTTTTGTGGTGATATTTTTAATAGTTTTTGAGAAACCTTATACAAAAAACGGCTACACACACACACACATCCACACAGACATTTTTTAATTTTGGTCAATTCTTGTTCAGGGTACCCTAAAAGGTGCATTGCCACTAAAATCTCAATTTTTTTTTTCGCACGATTACAATACTTTATCTTTATGATAAAGTAAAAAAGAGACTTTCATTTCTAATTATTTTAATTCATTGCCAAATATTTCACATTATACCACTTTTATTATGCTTGATATACCAGTTGAAGATTAATAGATATTAAAAAAATTAAATATTAAAATATGGTAGACAAAATTGATGGAACGAACACATGACATTATAACACATTAAGAAAATTTTTATTTGATTTTAATTAATAATTATATAATTTTTTGTTATTATGTATGAAAACTTATTTTTTTATTAAATAATAAATAAAATCTTATTTTCATTAATGTTAAGAAATTGCAATGAGTAAACCTACAGTTTCCCTAGACCAAATTCTACCAAAATTTCATTAAATTAAAGTTTAGTGGTACAAATGACAAAAATAAAATTTTGATTTGATATTTAAGTAGTTTTATGAAACTCTGCTCACGTAATATGTAGTACATAAATCGAGAAATTTTTTAAAATCTATATATTTGCAATAATATCCGTTTTTAACTCCCTTTCATTCAGAAAAAGTTGTTCTCGAAGTGATGTTTGTCTGTCTGTCGGCCTTGAAATCCATATTTAAGTTTTTAACAAAAATTTGGAGGTCCCAGTGAATTTTGGCCGAAGTGCAGCAATCGGAAGTGGTAATTTATTGGCTAGGTTTTTTGGTTTTTTGCATATATGTATTTTAAATTCAAAACTATCAAGTTTATGGAAAAAATATAAGAGTACAAAAGGGTTTAGAATTAAATTTGTTTTAAGTTTTTTTGCATGGTCCTTCGGACCATGCTTTTTCTTTTATGGCGGCCAATAGCCGAAGCAGCTGACGCAAAATTTAAAAAAAAATTAAATTTGCAATAAGTTTTGTTATATATATTTTTTTTAATTTAACGTTTTAAGAATTCATCCTTGTTCGTTGCTAAGCAACATTATTATTGAAATTATTCCCATTCACAGAGACATTCACATTCACAGAGACACTCTCAGATTTCGAAAATTTTCGAAATCTAGTTCTTTGCGGAAATATCCATTTTCGACTCCCTTTATTCAGAAAAAGTTATTTTCAAAGTTGTGTCTGTGTGCCTGTCTACGTCCTCTTTACAGCCCAGAGGGCTAAACTAATCGGCGTGGAATTAACAAAAATTGAAATCCACCAATTAGGAGTGGTAGTTTATTGGTTACCCTTTTTAATTTTTTGCAAATATTTCAAAAACTATCAAGTTTAAGAAAAAAACATAAAGACTACAAAAGTGTTTGGAATTAAATTTGTTTTTATAATTTTTTAAAAATTTAACATTTAAAGAACTCATCTATGTTCGTTGCCAAGCAATATTTGTATTGAAATTATTCCCATCAAGAATAAAGTTGAACAAATATACTGTCATTATCAGCTGAAAATTAATGAAATATGGTTATTTATCATTCATAATTGATGAATGTCACTTTTGGAAATATTACCAATATACATTTCAACAAAATAAAATTGTAGAGAAATATAATTATGTTTTTGTCAAAAGTTAGGAATATGTCTCAAATTCGTAAATGGGAGTGTGTTGTGACCACTACTCCATTTTTTAATTTGGATTTCCTCTATTGCAAATAGTCCTCCATTATTTTATAAATATTCTGTAATATACTTTTGTTGATATAAGATGCTCGTTTACGTAAAAAACATCTCCATTGACGAACTTTTTGCCACATTGTCTTCTTTAGCCTACTTCGATTTATTCACATTCCATTACCGATCTACTTTTAAAAGATTAGTTTTCACAGTATTTTCTGAGGCTTGTGTTGGCAACAATCATGAAAAATATCAATCGCATGACAATAATGTTAGCAATACCTTAACATTTTATCGAATAAATATGTTCTTCTTTGTTAATATTCTCTCTACGTCCGTGATTTTTTATAAAATAACTTAAATTTCAATTAGATTTGCACCTCCATCGCCACTAAAGAAACATGTGATCAAGAACAATTTTTTCTTTTGGAATAGATATTTAAAAGATGTTTGCACCCCATCGGTGAACACACCATGTGGTACTAGTTACGAAATTCTGAATTTTTCTCGCTCCTGGTAAATTGTTTAAGGTAAATCGTACTTTAAACAAGTGAAAATATAATTATGGAGTTTATTATAAAACCTAATTGGATTCCAATTAATAATATGTGACTAATCAAAAACATTGTTAAAATAAAGTTTTCACTGCACAAATTGATGTTGACTTGTTGAATTTAAGACTATAAAATAATTAAGTATAACATTTTTTACTAAATGATTACAGTTGGGATTGACTTACCTTTAGTTACTTTATTAACAAGACTTTTGCGAAAATATCCACATATTTAGCCAAAGCTGTTTTCGAAGTGGTGTCTGTCTGTGTGTGTGTGTCCTCTTCACAACTCAGACTTGTCAGTGTGGAAATTAAAGTGTTTAGAATTAAATTTTCAACAAATTTTGTTTTTATCATTTATTTTAATTTAACATTGTAAAAACTTAGTTTCTCGTTGCGAAGCAACATTGTTAGTGAAATTATTCCCATAAAGTTGCATAGGGATAGTGCCATTCTAATTATCTGATAATAATAAACAGGGTGGATACCAAAACCCGGCCAACGCCATAACTCAGTTATTTTTTAACCAATTAACCAGGAAATTAAATGGTACTTATTCTTCCATATTTCCACGACAAGGAATTTTTTGTAACATTAACCATTTTCAACGGCAACCCCTATTTTTTAAATTTTATTTGCATAGGTCTCGTTATTCTAAATTCAAAATTGAATTTAGAATTGTTATAAAGGTGCATACCTAGACAAATAAAATAAAAAATTAGATGTTGCCATTTAATAATAAACAAATGACTGCCACTACGCGTAACTAGTTAATTTTACAAAACTTGCTTGACGAAGAATGTAAAGGAGTAAATACCATTTAATTTCATGTATCGAACTTTAAAATTGGTTAAAAAATACCTGAGTTATGGCGTTAACGGGGTTTTGGTATCAACCACACTGTAGATAGAAAAAGAAAATATGCAGTTAAAAACCATTTTCCTAAATCTCATTTTGGCTTCTTAAAATTACCTTGACGTGTTTTGCGATTAACTTTCTTCTTTTTCCATGACAAAATGTTGCATTTGTTCACTATACCACTTAACAATTTACCTACATTTAAATGTTATTTTACTTGAAAATAAAGGTGCTTACCTTTGATACATTTTTGAATTCAGAATAATATGAGGTATCCAAATAAAATATAAGAAATGGGGGTTGAAATTTAAAATTAAACAAATGACTATCGCTACGCGCAAATGGTAAATGTTGCAAAAATTGCTTTAAGTGGGAATGTAGAAGAGGAAGTACAATTTAATTTCAATCTTTGAACTTCGAAATTGGTTAAAAAATAACTGAGTTATGGCGTTGGCTGGGTTTTTGGTATCCACCCTGTACATTTAATAATAAAATTTGGTTGTTTCTGTAAAAAATAACATATTTCCCAAATTCGTAAATGAGAGTCGTGTGTTGACCTCCATTTTTTTATTGTAAAAGTTTGTTTTAATTTTAACTTTAAAAGAATTAACCATTTTAAAATATTCCGTCCTTTTATTAAACAAATTCCAATAATTTTAAGTAAGAAATGCCTTGGGAATATTGTAATAATTTTATCAATATTGATCAGTGTTTTCCTAATGTACACATTTATTTTTCAACTTAATAATTGTATTAAAGTGCTGTGTGAACGTGTCTCCTCTACAACTCAGACGTCCTTACTGAATTACTTATTAAACACAAAAGAAAAAGTTCACAGAAATTTTTAGTTTCATCAATGAAAAATCAAAAAGAAATTATAGTAATCGCGAATATTTTCAAAATCGAGATTTTTGCTGACATATTGGTTTTCGACATCCTTATTTAAAAAAAGTTCGAAGTGTGCCTGTGTTTGTTTCTCTTATCGACCTGAAAATTTATATTTATGCTTTTAAGGAGGTTATATCGGGACAAGCTAGTCAATGCAAATACCGACATAATTTTCACAATTATTTATTATGATATACATTAAAATTTATTTAAAAATTAAAGTTTTAAATCAAAATGAATTTGCCTGATATAAATAACACTCAAATTATGAACATAAATAATCTTCATAGTTTTTTTGATTAATGCAGTGATTGTCAAAAATAAATGTGAAACGTTCAAAATTCAATGGGGCAACATTGTTCAAAATTGAATGTTTTCTAATGTCATGTAACTGTCAAGTTTAAAAGTTCAAAACTTCTATCTTTCGTAAAATTAGGTTTTAACGATATCAACCGGTAATGACTTCGATGCACTGTTGCCACATTTTTCGGACGCGTACCCTTTCAAAATTCAACCGCCTGTCAATTCGACATGATCAACGTATACATGTCTGAAATGTGTAATATCTTTCCCAAATGGTCGGTAACACCACATTTTTATTATTTAAGTTGATTCTTCGATTCATAGCCTATTTAAACCATCGTATTTTTAGTGATTGTCTAATCGTTTCCAATATAACAATTACTTTAGAATCAAAATTATGCCACCTCTCCCATATAA
>JARJDX010080141.1:0-24269 GCA_030264735.1 Gymnusa sp. GC000175
AAAACATGCAAAACAGAGTACAAAAGAGTTTACAAATAAATTTGCAACTAATTTTTTTTTTTAATTTAATATTTAGGAAACTCATTGTTTTTTGTTGCTAAGCAACATTGTCAATAAAATTATTTTCATTTAGTTATAGTGTTACGGAGACATATTTGTTAAAGGTGATAATGTCACTAGTGTAGCATAAATTTCAACAAACTGCCAATTAAATTCAATAGTATCATAAAGTCAGGTGGCCACAGATTTAAAAAAAAAAAACAAAAAATTTAAAACTTTATTAATTCTGTATTATAAGCAGAAATGCGATAACGTGAAACGGTGAGAAGAAGCAAAAGTGTCACTAAATTATATTTTAGTACCCAGCTAATTCGGGATTTTAAGCATTTGGGATTTTAGGCATTCGGGATTTTGGGTGTTCGGGATTTTAGGCATTCGGGATTTTAGTATTCGGGATTTTGGGATTCGGAATTTTGGGCCGCACCCCGATATAACATATGTCTTGAGATTAAATTTTATGAAAATCTCTACAAAAAACAGCAAAGACCTTCTGGAAAAGCGTTTCTCGTTTTCGTATAAAAAATGGTGGAACCTATATGCTTTCTTGTTAAATTCTGTAGGTATACAACTTCTAATCTAAATCTTATTGGTCAAATTTGTGTGTACTACAGTCTGAAGAATTAAAAACCCGTTAATGTAATCGAGTAAAATTTTAACGAAAAAAATTTCATGGATCAAAAGGGACCATCCCGTATTACCTAAAAGTGTGTGGATCAAAAGCTCTTAAAAACGTGACCGTTACAGGTAAACTTGCAATTATATATGTTTTAGAAATTCATACAAATTTTCATATAAAAGTGTTATATAAGTTACAAAAACGTTACATCAATTACAAAATTTTGCAATAAATATTTAATGTTTTTTACCAATATCTAGTTATTTTTGTATAAGAAAATTAAAAAAGAACTTAATTTTTTTTAATATATTGTAATAATAAAACATTAAATACTCAAAAAATATACAAAAGTAGTAAAATGGAACAAAAATTTCAAAAACTTTCCTATTAATCATCTGAAAATAGGTTATATGATTAGCCTATTTTTTGAACATAATAGACAACTTAAAACTCAGGTAATTTTAAAATCCCATACGGAAGGGTGGCTCACCCCGTGCAAAGTAAACTTAAAATAATATTGATTAGGTAATAAATAAGGATAGACAAAAATTTTCGAATTAATTTTTACACTAAAATATTTTTGCAACAAAAAATTAAAGGGTTAAATAAATATGGCCAATTTTGAACATTAACTTTTAAATTTAGCAAAAATATTTTTCGCATTTTTTTTAAGAGGATGTGTATTTTTTAAGAGGCAATTGATTCCAATTGAATTATTTTTTTTTTCAGCGAGCTTTTGAAAATATTTATTTTTCTTAAAAATGAGTGGGAAAAAAGGTTAAAATGTTCATGGGTTTTGAAGTGCAATGAGAATATGTATTTTCATTGGTTAAGTGTTTGAAATTGCGTTAATTTTGTGTCAACCATATAATTATTTTAAAGAATTTTATGGTGGAGTGAATGTGAGTGGAATAATAAGGAGTTTTAAAGCTGGATACATATTTATTATATATTTAAATACAATGATTTTTTAAAGAGTGCATATAGGTATATAATAAGGGTGTGTAAGAAGCGAGTGCTAAACATGATACAGAAGGTATCTATTGTTTGTTATGAAGTGCTACCTAAAGTATAATATGTTAAGTTTATTTTGCTTTAATAAAGCACTCGTAGGCGTTATAGATGAATGGAAAATCTACATACATCAATTCTGGTTTGTTTGTTTTAATATTAAGACTCCTACATTAAAATGTGTCATTTTTATTGCACAAATGTCACTTTGTTATTAATAATATCAACAGATTATTGCACATGCACTTTGAAAAAAAAAAATCTTATCTAAAATGACCTTGTAAGACGTGACATTGACGACCTTATCTTAAATACATTCTTGTGTGATGCCGCTTTAAATTGCAATGCGCGATTTAATTTTATTATTTTTCATAATAATTATCTAATACATAAATTTTCGGTTCATTTACTCCACATAATTAACTGATATTTCTTAAAATTTATGCAAATTATTGAATAATAAAAAGACAATATACGTATTTATTTATAAAAATTTATTTATTTCTTAACAGAACGTATTATTTATTTTATTTTTTATTTAAATATATTTTAAATTTATATAATTATTTATATACGAATTATATCGTGAATCTGATTGACTAATTATTTTTCTTAGT
Organism: Gymnusa sp. GC000175; assembly: GCA_030264735.1. Classification (NCBI taxonomy): domain Eukaryota; kingdom Metazoa; phylum Arthropoda; class Insecta; order Coleoptera; family Staphylinidae; genus Gymnusa; species Gymnusa sp. GC000175. The sequence goes on from JARJDX010080141.1 coordinate 2,305, forward strand.
AATCAAAATGTAATTTGTTTTCTCTTTACTAACAACAAATTACTGCGGTGTCTTAACGTTCACCAACAATTTGAGTGAAAACTATTTTATATTTTCTTTGTAACTAGCGAGCACAAGTCGGTTAATTTAATATTAATATTGTTCTCCAAAAGGGATTAGCTTACTTAATAATAGTTCACCTAATCTTTATAAAATTTGTTTAATGTAATAAATTCGTTATGTTGTTAAGTTTACGTTGCAGCCAATCAGTGCTTTCAATGATTTTAAATTAATCTATCCTTGCTTTGTTTATTATTAATTTAAATTTAGGCCAAATTGGCTTTTATTGCACATTTTGTATTATTTTTCAAAAAATTTGGTTATGCTTGAATGCGTTATTTTCTGTTATAATTGCAAAAAATGCTAATTTCTTAAATGTATTTATAATTTAGTCAACTGATATTAACTAGTACTTCATTGTTTTCTGCACAAAAAATTTAATTAAAAATAAAGAAAATTAGAACTCAAATTAAATTGAGATATTTTACAAGATTTAAGCACTAGAAAATTGTTTAAATCCTTCAAATCTAAGGAATTCAATTCGTTAGTGATAAAGGATTCAATCATTTAAAGGATTTAATAAAAAAATTCTTTAGAGTTAAAAAAAAAACTGCCAAATCATATGTAAAAAGTAAATTTTCTTACTTTCGGGTTTAATTCGCGTATTTTTATTGGTTGTTGCCAACGTTTCGCTTGCCATTGCAGGGAGCATTCTCAAAGCGGAAAAGTCCAAAGACTGAAGACCTTATTCGAGTGTGTATATAACAACCAATAAAAATACGCGACTTAAACCCGAAAGTAAGAAAATTTACATCGACTCAAGTCGCGAAAATCTAAAATAAATCTAAATTAATATGTAAAAAAGTTTTTCAATATTTAATGTTTTTTAAATGTTTGGAAATTTTCGCAATCAATTTGTTCTTTATCACCTTTTAAACCACAACTTGCCAACCCGCCTGGCCAGCACGGGGTTTCTTGGCTAAAACCTTCTTTGGTCAGGGGTTATATAAGAAATCATGTAACTCCAGTGATTCGGAATCCACGTTAAACTGTAGGTCCACTTGTAATGTAAGTTGCCAGCATTACAGGCGGAGCAGAGGCTTAACACCAATAATTATTGAATCTGGTTCAAATATATGATAGGAGATAGGAGATAGAAATATTAAGACACGACGAAGAGATAATGGTAGACGTACAAAAACACTATTTAATCAGCGTCTGCACGAAGAAAATTTACCCTGCGAGTGGAAGAAATCAAAAAAAATACTTCTACACAAAAAAGGGGACAGGCGGGAACTATCGACCAATCACATTCCCATCTCAAATATACAAATTGGTTGCAAAAATAATCAACAAAAGGTTTACAAACAAGTTCAAAATCTACCAAACTAGGAAACAAGCAGGCTTCATGAAAGGCAATAGCACACGCGACCATCTACTTACAATAAAAACAGTCTTCGAAATGGCTACGGAATACCGAATAGACTACGAGAAGGCTTTTGATTCCTTAGAATGCTGGGCAGCAGAAGAAGCCCTAAATAATTGCAGGATAGATCAGAGATACAAAATTCTCCTACATAAAATCCTTGTCAAGGACGCATCAATAAAAATAAAGTTAGACGGTGAAACTGAATTAATACGAATCAAAATAGGTGTAAAACAGAACGACAACATCTCACCAAAACTCTTCATCACGACATCTTTAAAAAAGTGAACTAGCAAAATAAAGATAAATGGCCAAAGCTTGAACCACCTTAGATTTGAAAACGACATTGTAATCTTCACAGAAACCAAAGAAGAACTAGAAAAAATGCTTAAGGAACTAGAAAAAGCGGTAGGTCTAAAGATGAAAGACAAAAACACCAACAAAAGACCAAAGTCATGACAAACCAACTGGCGGCGATACAAATCTCTTTTAAATATCTATCTAGGTCAAATAATTAAACCAAACATTCAAAGAATAAAGATGGGATGAGTAGCATTCGGCAGATTTAGCATCAACAAGAACATACCACAAAACCTAAGAACTAAGTTTTTTGACCAATGCGTTATCCCAGTATTAGGATATGGTGCACAAACCTGGGCACTTACTAAAGGAATGCTAAAAAACCTTATAACAGCTCAAAGAGCTATGGAAAAGCAAATGCTGTACATTACACTTAAAGGTCGCCAGCGTGAAACTTGGATAAGGGACGAAAGAAATGTAAAATGGATTTTTTCCGGACGTAACACAGGCTACAAAGTCTATCGCTGGAATAACATCTTTCAGCATTGGCGACCATAGCTTAAAAAGATCTGCAGGTAGACCTAACACGAGATGGGGAGACAGTCCAAACAGACAAAATGGAGAGAAATGGGGTAGGCCCACATCCAACATAGGATTGGCATGGGCTTATAGATAGATAGATGGAAATTATTTCACATATAAAATATAATCCTTGTTTCGTAATAAAAACTTAAGGAACTTCCTTGAAGAATTAAAATTATTTAAGAACATATCGTGACTTTAAATATAGAGATATATTTCAAGAAACTTATAAATGCGGTAAGGATTTGTGGAAATCAGAAAAAGTTTTAAACCAGTTTAAAAGTGATTAAAGGATATGTTTTGCTACTATAAATCTAAAATCCTAAAAAGAAAAAAATCCGCAGAATTTTAAAAGTGATTTAAAGATATTTTTTTATTTACTTTTAACCATGTAAGCCTTGTTGCTTAATACATGTATGTATAAAAATTATCAGGAGAATCGTTGAGAGCTGAAAAATTACATCATTATAAAAATGTTTTTAAATGTTTCAAAGGATCATGCGGTAAATATTTTTGAAAATTTTTTAAACCACAAAAGTAAATAGATTAGAAAACTTTACATATTGCACATAAGTCATTTGGAATATTCTTAAATAATTCCTGAACTGCTTTAAGGACAATTCTGAATGGTACCATAATTTATTGGCAATATTTTAAGTTTAAAGAGGTGAGAAGAAAAAGAAATTATTAACGATTTTCAATACTAGGTGTTATAATTTATTGGAAAAGGTAAAGTGGATAAAAGTGATCAAGAGAAATGTATCAAAAAGGAATCATTAAATAATTTTTAAACTATTTTAAGGATTATCCTGATTTTGAAGATTATTTTTAATCTTTAGTGATTTTTGATACTAGGTATGATAATTTATAGGTACATACTACGTAAAATGATGAAATGAAAGTGATAAAAAGAAAAAAAGTGATATAGTTTGTATATTATTGCAAGACTAAAAGTTGTTTAGTTTATCGAGGCCCTCGTCTTGATAGACAAGTTGCTATCCAATGGCCAGGTGCTGGATCTCGTCAGGCCATATTGTATAATAAGTACAGCCTTGTAATAAATTATTGGAAGCGCGGAGAGATATAGAACACTGGTTCATCCCGGTTTATATACCTGCGAAGATCTTATAATGAATGTACCCTGTGTTTTGATCGTTTATGAGTTATACACATTTTTTTTTTAATATTTGATATTTAGACTTTCAAATGTTCTCATTTTTCCCTTCAGTGATTAATGGTCGCTCCAAACAACCACAATACATAAATAATAATTAAAATATGCTAAACTGAATTCTTCGTATAAAATTATTATAAAGATATTTTTCAGCTGCGTTTCGACAAGCAAATATTAAATTATTTATACAATTATTTATATTATCTACAACACTTTATATAGCAAACATATTAAATTTCATAATGCATATTTTCTGAATGCATAATTTATTTTTAACTAAATTGTTTATGAAGCGATAATTAACACAATTTTGGTTTAATAAATTATAGAGACACAAAAATTTTGTCCAATGCTAATCTTCTTTAATGGAAATAATTGGTTGCAGACTCTAAAATTAACACCTAATTTGATAAACATTTTAATACTTGCTTTCTACGATGAAATCTGGTAATTAAATTAATTTTTAGTAACTTTTACTAAAAACAGAATTAACAAAACTGAATTCCAATATCTTTTTTCCTTTTTAGGTTACTTAGGTTGTTATTTTATATTTTAGAAATGGGGGTTCTTTAAAAAACTGCATAAAATATTTTTCAAAAAATATTTTAATATTTTGTCAGTTTTAATTTTATTTAAAAATATAATCAAAATAATTGACAAAGATTGTGATAACATACAGGGTGGCTCAAATTGTGTAGCATACCATGAGTATCTTTCCTATTAATAAAGATAGAGAATTGGTTAAATAAACAATGTTGTGTAGATATCTTTGTTGACTTAGATTCTGATGAGAAATTTTCAAAAAAATGTTTAAAAATTATTTCCAAAGCACTTAAAATCGCGATTTTATAAAAAGTAAAATTTTTCTGTAATTAAAAAAGATGCAAAAAAGAGATTCATGTAAAATTTACTTAATTGATGAAAAATACTTAAAACTGCTTTCAAAATAAAATTTAAGATGGCGGTTTCCGAGATATTAATAGCAACTTTCTTATTTAAATGGACGCCATATTGGATTTTTACATGATTAAATAGACTTTTTTAAACGATGTATATAAAAACCTATGCCAGAATAAAAAATTATGAGAAATATTAATTGTTTTAATTTTATATCAAATAGGCATCAAAAACAAATACAGGTCTAAATGATTCTAAATTATTTATGAAACAAAACAAAAGAACTTATCACTGAAAACTAAAATAACAATAAATTATTGTAAACGCTTAAAATGCTGGCTAAACACAATCGTCACCGTTTTGCCATACTGCGAGTTACTGTAGTAATGTATTGCCACTAACGTTGTTAAATGAATCCGTAACAGCTTTTGTAGTTCTTATACATATCAAAAGGCGTTAAGTCTGCTCATCTGACTGGCCACTGAACAGGAGTATTTGTCGCTATTACTCTATTATTAAAACGGTTTTTTAAATAGATAATAATATTTCTAGCATAATGCGCAGGAGCGCCATTAAGTTTTGTTATTTTGTGCTTCTAATAAATCTTCCAAAGATGTTTGAAGGGGTGTGGCCCAAAATCCCAAATCCTAAAATCCCGAATCCCAAAATCCCTAATACTAAAATCACGAACGCCCAAAATCCCGAATACCCAAAATCCCGAATTAGCTGGATACTAAAATTTAATTTAGTGACAGTTATGCTTCTTCTTACTGTTTCACGATATCGCATTTCTGCTTATAATACAGAATTAATAAAGTTTTAACTTTTGTTACTTTTAAAAATAATCTGATGTGATTTTATCATACTTTAAATTTTAATTGACGGTATGACTCTATTTTGTTGAAATTTATGCTGGCAACTAGTGACATTATTATCTTTGACAAATATGTATGTCTCTGCAACACTGTAACTTAATAAAAATAATTTCATTGACAATGTTGCTTATCAACAAAAAACAATGAGTTCTTAAAATATTAAATTTTGAAAAAATAATAAGGAATTTTGGGTATTCGGGATTTTAAGCATTCGGGATTTTGGAAATTCGAGATTTTGGAATTCGGGATTTTGGTGTAGGCTGTTTGAAGAATTGTTTTAAATATCCTTGCTCAGTTGAGGTTCCATCAAATATCATGGGACCAAGTAAACGATTTCCCAAAACTACATTGCATATCGCGGGGGTTCAGTATGCCTCTTTATAATTTAAAGGGTGCAAACTTTGCAATACTTTCTTCGCAGAAGTGCACGCGGTTAAACTACTATTAATATAGGTATAAAAGATATGCACCTATTTTTACATTTTTTCGTTGTATATAGATATACTATGCAGTTCTAGTAGCCGAAAACATCTATGACTTTGGAGATAAGTAGAATATAGTTTAATTTCATAAATTTTCTAAAAATTTGGCATTGAAGGTATGTATAATATAACAGAATTTTTACAAGTACGGTTTAAAAAATGTATACTATATCTTACGGCTGCTCAACCAAGCGATCGCGATTTACCTGTCGATCGCGGCATGATTTAAAGCAGATCTTTACTTTTCCAGTCGTTTCTGAGATATATCGGCCACATTGCCAGAAGAGGGGACTTCATTGAGTGAATAATGGTAGAAGGGAAAGTAAATGGTCGGCGACCAAAAGGAAGATCCCCAAAACGATGGGTCGACCAAACTAAAGACCTTATCGGTGAAAATATACATGGAGCAGCCCATATGGCACAAAATAGAGAGAGATGGTCAAATGCCATTATGATGTCACCAAACTCTCATTAGGGTAATGGACAGAAGAGAGAGATAAAAAATACTGCACTATTTTAAATTGCGCTACTTCCCAAGAAAATAAAATTCTTACTTTTTAATTGAAATGGTCAAAAAACATAAAATTAAAAAAAAAAACATCCTAATTTGCCTACTACTCTAATTCCCTAATTACAAAAAAAATAATTTGCCAGTTTTAAATAGTTTTTACTGAATTATTCAAATTTTCCTGCAGAAAGCAGGCTTTTAGTTACATATTTCAGAATATTTTAAAATCCACCTTGCCGATTTTAATTCGTTTTCTTGGCCCTAAAATACATTTTTTGTACTAAAAAGGAGGCTCCTCGGGAGCATTTTGCTTTGCCTAAGTATTTTCCCCATAATACGAAGGCATATTTCACTTGATTTTTTAATTGTTTTTTTGCAACATGGTGGTTTTTAGTCACTTTTCTTAAAATATTTTTAAAACCATCAAAATCGATGTTTTGGCAATAAAATCGCTAGAGTGAATAAGAAATGTACGGGCAATTTACTAGATCTGCATATCAATAAAATTCTAAATAGAGTAACTATCTCATCTATAAAAGTTACTTTTTCTGTTTAATGGTAGATTGCGATTACGTTTTTTTAGAAAAACCAGATTGCAAATACAAAATCATTTGGCACCCCTTCGTATATTCAGTATAGCTAGTATATATTTCGTGAACCAGTCAGCTTCCAAGGCTTCTAAAAATTCTATTATTTTTTAAAATCCCAAAGTCAGACTTATCTTTGGCGACTAGAACCGTATGTAGGTAAATATAAAGAAAAATGTACAAGACGATTTATGTACAGGACGGGGATTGATTTTTTAAGGTAAATTACATGCTTTCATTTTTTGTGTTTGGTGTATAAGACGACCTCTGAATTTAAGCTGTATTTTATAATTTTTAACGGCGTCCTATACCGGCGTATTTGACAAATTTAAAACGTATTTAGATATCTCAACGTAACGCATTCAAAAACACATCTTGTACAGTACTCCGGAGGCATGTGCCACTACAAAGTAAACTCTCTAAAGTCTCGCAACCAACGTGTTAATAAATTAAAATTTCCATATACAAACTTCGTTTTACATCTTTAGAAAAAGAATGAAATGAAAAAAATTATAATTACATTTTAATAATATCCCACATTTTGAGTATACATTTTTTTTTAAATTGTAAAAAGTCTTAATTATAGGGAAATAGAAATGGCTTTAAATGTTTATTTTTGAATTTAAATATTTCTGCAAGAACAACCATTTCCGACTTGGTCTAATATAATCCTTAACTAATCCTTAACGAATCCAGATATAACCCACCTCTTTGCCTAACGCCCTACTCATTTATGTTATCATTTTACATACTTTATATAAAAGTATTATTTTGCAAGGATTTTATTTGTTTAAATTTATTATTTTGTATTGATTAATTGATTCAGAAAAAAAATTAAACAAATATTTTGAAATTTTAATTAAAATTGCATCTTTCATAGCTTAATGAATGGTTTGCAAACAATTAAAAAAAGTTATTAAACAAACATTTTATTTAATTATACTTTTAATCTCGTAATGATATTTGTCGATTTTTTTCAACCTTACTCCTTTTTGATTTGGGAAAATTTTGTACTTTTTTATGGTAAATTCTTGGAGGCAATTCGTATTTCAATTGTTTCGTGTATTGTAAAATATAATTATATTGTTAACACAATTAAATTAATTATTTTTTTTGTTGCTGTAAGAAATAATAATTATGTTATGCAATTTCTGAATCTGAAGGATTTGTTATTAAAACATTTTGTTAGTGGCAGTTTTCAGAATGCAACATTTTGATGGCGTGGTAATTAAATTTTATAAAAGCGAAATAATCAAATAATAATATTTTGAGATATCAAACTAATTAGTATATGTTATGATACTTTATGGAATGCTATCAGTTTACAAAACTGGTAATAGGGTGATTTTTCTATTGTGTAAAAGTCAATAATATATTATTACAAAGCTTTACTTAACACTTTACTTAAAAATAAACTAAATGATTATTTAAAAATAATCTATAATTATTACTTATAAAAACGTTTAAATTGACATAGTGTTAAATTTGAGACCGCATTACATTCAAGATTATCGCCTTAAATGTTTATATAAAAGCTTTTGCGTGTTAGTTTCGTATTTTTGGGAAATTTAAAGCAATTACCTGAAAGTAATATTTACAGCAACGTTTAAATTGATATTCTGTTATATTTGGGACCGAGTTGCATTCATAATAATGCACCGAGACCTGCGTTACATTCATGATGCATGCAAATTATCTTCTTGAATGTTTTTTATTCGAAAAGTTTTTTTGGGATAGTTGCCTCTGTTTACTAAATTTAAACAAAAACCTAAAATGAATTTATAAAATGGTTTAAATAACCGTCGCGATATATTTAAGGCCGTGTTATATTCAGGATAACGCTCATCATATGGTGAGCATGCTATTTGATGACCAAGGTGATCTACAGGGACTGCACAACTCGTAAAAATATCTTAAACAGTAAACATGCGTATTCATGGCTAAACTAAATGCCTCATCATATCAAGGGAATTTCTGCGAAGCAAACTTGAGTAGGACTAGGGACTAGGGCGATTATACTTCGCTCGTGTAATCGCCCTAGTCATGCACTCTAAATACCTAGGCATTGAATAACCAGCACTAGGGACACACGCCCGGAAGTACAGCAACATGCAGTAAAAGGAGAATCTTGGAAGTAATATGGTGGAACCGAGATATCTCCTCAGAAAGTAAGATCAAAATCCAGTAATCTAATGTAGGATTATTCTTAACAGATAGTGCAAAAAACAGATCTGATGCAACTTTAAGCAGAACAAAAACTTAGAATCAACAAAATTAGAACCTTAAGAACAATCGTAGGCAATCCGCTTAGAGATGGGTTCCCAAATGACGTAGTGCATCTACAATGCAAGATATTACAAAATTTATAAGAACACGGCATGGAACAGAAGTAGAGAAACGGCGGCTCCGGAGCAAAATGCGCTTCCCTTATTATTAATGAGTTAAAATCAAAATTAACAAATTATTTCCTACTCGTTAATTTTTTCGCTTGTAATTGCAATTTCCAACTCACAAACTCATAGGAGAACAGAATATATCCAATTAAAGTTGCGGCTCCTAATATTTTGCTTTTAGTATTTTTTTTGTTGAAATGGTTCTTTGGGTCCCTGACCTAGATAGTGGAACGTTCATCTGGATAAAATCACCGAAGAGCGGTTGCCTAAAATCGCTAGGGATAATGTATTGCAATGCAAACGAAGAGCTAAAAGAGCGCCACAGAGTGCAGTGAAGGCATTTTCAATCATTATCAAGCTCCCTGTAAAATAATAATAATAATAATAGGAAAAATGGAGAAAGAAAAAGAGGATAAAAAGCCATATAAAATATACATTTTAGGCTTGTTAATAGACATTCCAAAAAAATGTTAAATCATTTGTTTTTATTTCTGATTTAGAGTTAGTAATTGTTTTTATTTTTTATTGATTTCAATTAATTATTTTACTCTTAAATACTTTAACACAAACGTGGGCTTTTAATTACTATTTAATTTAAGTTCTATGAAAAGTTTTTTTATACATCCTGTAACATGATCACACCAACTAAAAGCTTTTGTTTTAAGTAGCAACAATTTTCGCAAAAAGTAGTCATATAATTGTTACTACAGCTTACGCATATAAAGTTTTTTTTATCTTTTTCAACGATTTAAAATGTTTTCACAAATTAAGAACAATTTATAGGGAATGTTAATAACGAAAAAGATTCAAATTTAGTATTTACAAAACGAAGTAAAAGTATTGTAATTATGTCAATTTTCAAAATGGAGATTTTTTTCGAAATTTTTATTTTCAGAAAATGTAGTTATCGGAAAGTAGCAGAAGTGATAATAATTCCCAAACTCGAAAAACCACCAGAGGAAGTCTCGCCCTACAAATCAATCTCTCTACTTCCCGTAATTTCGAAACTTTTTGAAAATATATTCGTTAAAAATTTGAAACCAATTAGAGAAGACTAAAAACTAATTTTAGAATACCAATTTGGCTATAGATACTCACTTAATTATATACAAAGTCTACAGAAAAAACGTTGGAAAACGTCTTTCTTGATGAGACTTAGGTCTTTGAAAAGGTGTGGCATAAGGAGCTTAATTGTAAATGAAGCAGACTCTTGCACAAACAGTTCTCAGAAGTTCTAAAAATTTACATTTTAGACAGAGATTTTAGAATTAAGGAAGAAGATACTTACTATGAACTAAAAACAATTAAGGCAGGTATACTACAAGGCAGTGTACACCAATGATATTCCTGAATTAGACATGATGCAATAGCAACATTTGCTGAAAACACGGCAATAATTCTGCAGACCTCAATCAATAAAATTAATAACTGGACTAAGCAGTGGCGAATAAACTTAAATGAAAATAAAATTTAAATTTTACGAACAAGTGAAATGTATCCCTGTTAGCATAAAGAGTAACCAAGTACCACCACATGCTAACACAGCATAATACGTCATTAGACGACAAGCAACGCTGGAGAGCTTACGTCAAAAAGGAAACGGACATTAAATTTAGAAAAATGTATTGGCTAATTGGTAGAAATTCAACCCTGCCAATCTATAACACAGTACTCCTGCTCAAACAAACACTTAAGTCCGTTTGGGCATATGGAATTCGACTGTAAGCTTTTGCCAAAAAAAGGGCAAGTTAGAAAAAATTCAACGATGCCAAAGTAAAATACTGAGTGGCTTTGTCAATACTCCTTGGTGTTACAGACACAGTGATCTCTACAGGGAAATGGACATGGAAACTGTTAGCAAAGTCATCATGAAAATTTTATCAGAAATTTTAAGAGGATTAAACCTTTTAATCCAAAAGCAGTTCATAGGGCTAGTTTACAAATATTTTGGATTTAAGGGGTACTATTATGTAAATCCTTAAACGTAAGTCTTGCAGTAGTAATTTAAATTTGCACAACATAACTCATCAGATTGTAATTTAGTAAAATACCCCAATGGGTGTTTATAAATATAAACAACTTGAAAACAAGAAAAAGAAGAAGAAGAAAAAGAAAAAGAAAAAGAAGAAGAAAAATAAGAAGAAGAAGAAGAAGAAGAAGAAGAAGAAATCAATAATAAACCAAATTATGCTTAAAACTTTTTACCAACATTATTTTCTAAAAATTTAGATTAAACAAAATTTTGTTGTAATATTATTATTAATAATTTTATTGCATCTACAATTATATAAATCAATAAGTTAAGTAAATATTTTTATTTTTATATAATTTTAACACTTCATGGCTTCAATTTTAACGTAATTTGAATATAACGCCTCCCTAATTTTAACGTGGTTTTAAAATATAACGCGTACTCAGTTAACGCCAATATAGTTCAATTTTCTGCTTGCGTTTTATGTGCATTATGGAAAAAATTAAGATTGAAAAGAAGCTATAAATTAACACTAAAAAGTTTAAAGAATGTCCAATTGAGAAAAAAAACTTCCAGCAAACTTTTAAAAGCTTCAAAAATTTTAAGCTGGCATTTTAACTATTCATCTAATAAATTTAGATTTAAAAGAAGCTCCAAAAACCCTAGAGGAAAAAAATGCACAATTGAAAAAAATATTAAGCAGGCTTTTAAAAGCTCTAAAAATATCCATGTGAAAAGAAATTAAATTATATTCGAATACCAAAATTTCATTACTCTACAACTCGTAATTTAAATAAAATTTGTCTTAAGATTTATCAAACATTTTGAAATAAAGTAAATCACCTATATTTTCACTGCCTTCATCTTTGCGAATCCACAGCCTATAATTACGTGAATTCACTTTAACACGGTTGAATTTAAAAGGTACATTTTTAGAAGTGCAAATGAAGGGATTACTGTACTTTACCAAATATACAAAGTAAAAAAAATAAATAAATTAAATAAATAAATAAAATACTTTTATTTATAACCATTAACCATTACAATTAAATTTATATAACAAAGTGCCTTAACCTACATATTGCTTGGCAAGATATTTTTGTTACAACTTGCAAATTGTTTTTTTGGAAAAAAAAACAAAATAATTAACAAAATAAAAAAATTTCATTACCAATATCTTTAAATATCAAATTAAGAGTTTTAAGCAAGCAAGCTTCATTAAGTTTCTAGAAAAAATTCTAATGTAGGTAAGCTATCATTTTTTAATAATCTTTATGCTAACATTAAACTCTGTGATTGTACCAACAGTAGAAGTTAAAATAACTAAATTTGATGTCTTAAAGGAATTTGATGTCGTCACGTTTTATACTGCGTTCTATCATGCGTCAAAAAGGAATTTAAACATTCCCTTTTTTAAGTTATTTCATAGAATGTTTCACGCTTTCGTTTTATTAATGCTTTACACATTGCACGCGTTTCGAGACATTCACAAATAATGAGTACCACTATAATAATTTTAAATAATTATTTAATTATGTATGCATAAAAAATGTAAGCGCATGTTGGTTATTTTATTATTGATATGAATATTGCAACAATGACACGTGCCAAAATTTAAAGTACGTGTCGAGGCAATTTAATTAATTTTAGTATTTAATTAGGTATATATAAATATGTAACGTATGTGAAGAATGAAGAATAAAGGTAGTTAGAGAATGGTCTTTTTGTGTTTTTTGTCGGTCAGTCTGTTGAAAAGTATAATGGGTTAGTTAATAATACGATTTCGTGGTGAATTCTGTAAACAAGAAGAACAATGGGTGAAAAATTAGGTGTATAATTTGAGTTCGGATGTAACATATGACAGTCGAAGCAGAAATCGATCTTTGTTAACAAGATGTGTGGAAGAAACCGCAGAGCAGTTAGGTCGAAAACCAGAAAGAGTAAAATGCATTGTCTGTGGCTGCTTCGACACATGTCTGATAGCCAATTAGCATAGAAAGGTTCCGGGACAACTGAAATAAAGTCGCTTCTCGTGTTCTGCCATTAAGTGCTGAAAAAGAGTCACTAATAGCGTAATAGCCAACAGGCCAAGAGCAACCAAACGCCACAAATGCAATTCCCAACCATAACGAAGCACAAAAACGACATACGGTGTGATATGTTGACAAGCGAACGATTCCAATTTTTAAATAATTCCTAGAAATTGACATGCGATAGATAGCGTGGCGTGTAACAGCTATTTGATAGACTCAACCGAACCACCTTTGTCTCGACACGATTCTCGAAGACATTCGGAATAGCGTGAACGATAACATTATTTCCCCGATACCCAACAAGATATAGGTACGTAATCATCACAAATCACCTCGTCAAATAAATACACCTCTGCGTTATATTCCGCATAATAGACAATGGGTCGAAACAAAGCCTTTTCTCCTTCACGCTCATTCCAACCGTCCACATCCATCCCCTTTCAATAATCAATACAAAAACATAAATATCGATCATCTATTTTACTTCTCACATTTTAAACAATTTTCTTACAATAAATAAATAACAGCGAGCGTTCTCTCAGGTCGAGATTTAGCGGTGTGCGATAATCACCAATTTCAACGGTAATAAATTAGCATTAAACGCACCTAAATAGAGCTTGATTAAATAGGGCCCGCTAATAAATCATCGATATAAGTTACGGTTAATGTATGCAGGTGAGCAAGGAGAAGCGCCCCAGGTCGCTTAACTACACCGGACACAATCATTACACCCTACATACTCACATTGTAACTAACGACTTGCATACTCCAGCGCAATCTATCAACAATTTTGGCAACTTAATGACATTACTCGAAGTCTTAAATGTAAAGCTAATATCCAAAATATCTTAATATCGTTATATTATTAGCGCTCCTCAAAACGTAAGAAATTTAATAAATTTATTTCAAGGGAGCGCACGCGCGTGTTTTTTGGAAATTGCCCAATTTTGGTTTCCAAAACAAAAACTAAAAGGTGATTTCCGCTCTTTAAAATAAATGTCATATTTTCACCTAATTGTTTCTTTGAAGAAAAACTAAGCGTAAAAAGTGTGGAGTTTATAGCAGGATCATTTGTGTTGTCACGCAATACACTTAAATTCTTTGATTAAATGACAACTAAATCGTTAAGCTAGCGTATAATTTTACCAGATTATAAACTATAAACCGGTCTTTTCCACTTAAATATTTCCATAGTTTATGGATACCTATTTAGCTAGCCTTGCAGATGTTTGTTTGAGCGCGCAACCCTTTTATTTCAAATTAGCCATTAACTTGATGTTATCGTGTGATGTTTTCCACGGTTTTAATTACAATGATGATCGGAGGGTTCCGCGCGAAATCTTGATATGCGTTAACAGTTAGTCACGGATATTTTAATAATAGGAACAGTTTAAAATGTGATAAATAGGAGTGAAATGTATTTGGGGAGTTATTATAGTTGTGTTAAGTGGCTGCCAAACGGTTGTCAACTTGCGGTATAGTATTCTTCCATCATTTAGTTACGGATTTTAATCACGCTCATCTATAGAACCTTCACCACTCAAAATAGTGACGCACTTACATTTAAGGGTGGTCGCTGATGTTGCGATGTAGCTAACATTGCTGCTGAAGGCAATAATTGCCTATCTAATTCCGACATGGAGATAAAGGGTCTCGGAGGACCTCCCCGTGTTGAACTACCACTAGTGTTAGGCATCAGAAGCATTGATGATTAGGTCAAAATACAAATCTTCTCACACAAACACTTTCAAAATCTCTCACTTTACATTCTGATTTTCAAACGCACAAAATTGTTAGTCGCGCACAATTTTCCGCACGCACTTAATAAATTGGCGGGAAAATTTTTCAAAAGTTTTTGAAAATTGGTTTTAATTTTCTGCGTGCGATTACTTAATTAAGAATTAATAATTTCAGTATGAAATTTCCATGCCCGGTAAAACACATGTTCTGTATTCAAATGATTGATTCATGCACGGTTCGAACGCGCGTTGTTGCACCCGCCGCAGTGGTAAGTTGCAGTACTAACCAATTGCTTCCCCCCTCTCTCTTTAGTTTCGCGGCTCGGCCGCATCCGAACATGAGCGGTAAAAAACGAAATTCTTCATAACATAATTAATTTTCCTTATTACACGAGTTAAACACATTCTATATACAGTTATTAAAGTATTTAGAACCTGAACTAATACAACTGAACAACCTATTCTAAGAACGCCAACACGCGAAGTTACACAAATTAATAAAATAGCACCTTGCACTTTCATAAGTGACATTTAAAAAAGAACTTATAAAACCTGGCAAGCTTTAAGTTTTTTTTTTATTGAAAATGAGTATGTTGGGCGTTGGACTAATAAAGTATGTTGGGCATTTGGATATTGTGATGGTCAGTACTTTAGTGAGGATATAGTGGGAGTAAAATTTTAAAAACGAATGGGAGGATCTGCAGAAAGAGACGTCTATAGTGGGGATTCTTTGGAGAGCCGTGGGAATAAAAACGGTTCATCGAATATTAGCACCAAACATACTGCAACGCATTGAATTAAAAATAGACAGAATTGTATCAAATCACGGAATCAATACGGATTTCGTAATTGCTTGCTTAAACGCTTTTAAATATTTACGATTTTTAAAACAAATTCAACTTACCACTTCCATCAATCCTGAAGTTGTTGCATAATGACGATCAGCTAATGATGGTAGGGTAGCTTGCATCTCCGATGAAGCTCTTTCTTTTTGGTGGTTGGGTACCACAGGGCTGCGGCTACCTCCCTCACCTGAAAGCACAATTTATTAATCAGATTCCTATGCTTTAAAGAGGAAACTTGATCCATTTATAAAATTTGAATTGCGTCCTATTTCCAAACAATAGTGGTGCCCTCTATTTCAAGATCTATTTTTAAAAGTAATGCGCTTTGTTGAGTCTGTGTTTGTTATCTTATGTCTATTTCTGTTGTGACTTTTAAATAACTTATAGTTGTATTTTTCTTGGTCAAAAGACATTTTGTATAAATATTTATGCCAAATTTTGATATAAATTAAAAATTCTAATATAAACGGGTTGGTAAGCTAGAGCTAGACATTTATTATTCCTGCGACAACTTTTAATTGCTGGATATTTAAAAAAAAATCACTTTATCATAGCCATTTTGATTGATTTATAAGAGTAAACAAGTGATAATGTTTTGGGTCACTAACAAAATGGTTCTTTAAATGCTATATTTTAGGGTCGGAGGTTAAGTCATATCTTGTATATTACTTATTACTCATAATTAGTTATATGTGAATTATTTTAACGACTTGTGAACAATGATTAGTATTAGGTTATTGGTGATCGTGTTATCAACAACACTCACCATTCTTTACAAAACTTCCTGATGAAAAGAACTGCATTTAGGTATATTGGTGTTTCGTATCACCTATGAACATAATTATTTATAAGAGATCCGTGTCTGGATGTCCGAGAACGGTCAGAACGACACGGATACTAGGGCACTGTCTGTTGGACACTGAGGGGTCAAGGGTCGTGTGGACGCCGGGCGTGTCACAGCGTCGCGACGGCCTATGGTCCCCGCGATGTCGCGCATGCGCAACCATGGGGACAAGTGACAGTCGTTCCTGCAGTGACAATTCCTGCGGGCTCCGCCTCTGCGCGATCTAACTGCGCTGCCTCTAGAACGTCCACCGTCGTCATCCTAACCCCATGTATCAATCTACCTTTTCGCAACTCCCAAAGCATCTTTACATACTCTCCTACATCCTCACTCTTCAACACACTAAAGCTCACGTGGAGAAAATCTAAATTTCTACACAAGTAACTTCATCTCATAGCGGTAGTCGTATGATACGTATCATATACTAAAAGCTCTTTTTATCTGCATTACTTTTTCTTATAATTAATATCTCAATATATAAATTATAGATATATTTTTCACAAAATATATATTTAAAAAAATCAAAAATGAAACAATGTCAATATTATTTCAAAATAAAATTGTTCTTCAGTTGTGTATATCATTTTGATCCAAATTATATTATTAACATGTGATATATTCGGGTGGATATCCAAATATGTAAAATTGTAAAAGACAAGGTCCCCTCCAGGTAAAAGGTAGAGTGGGTTCAGAGGCGTACCGGCAGGTGACAGAGCGTCCCGCCTCGCGCAAGCGCCCTCTACAAGGTGACATCCCCACTTTTCGGTGACATCTCGACAGGCGTACCCACCTGTCCTATTGGTCCCCATTTTACCCAATACTGCCACATAACAGTTTTCATCCGAATCTCTAATCACCAAAAATTTAAACCCAAAATCACCAAAAATTAAATCACCAAAAAATATAAGTTTTTCAGTGACATTTTTCAGGAAAAATTTATTTTCTAACGTCCTTAGAGTCTAAAGCTTGGACGCCGCGCTCCTCAACGTATCTAGCACCCTATGCAGCAGCTCGCGTGAACTAACAAAGTGTGCTGTTTATCTCCGCACCGCGGCAGCACCTAAGTGATCGAACTTTGACCTTTCAGCAGTAGTACTGAAACAGTGGATACGCCTTATTCATCTTCTTAAACAAATTAACCCCACAAAAAGAAATCAATGCTTAGGTATAATCTTATTTATAAGTTTTTATTTTATACTTTCTTTCAAGGGTGGAACCTATACGTTGGAAAACTGTACACTATTAAATAGAAATTCACGCATTTAATGTAAAAAAAAAATACAAAAATACAACGCCCTCTCAATAAAATTAGTAAATAACACTTACTAAATTAAATAAATTTTTATTTTCAAATCTTCACGGGAAGCACATATTCAAAATTAAATTTAAAAATTTACACGCTTTTAGTGATATTCTTTAAAAATTAACCCTTAATTTACTTAAATCTGTTAATGATGACTTTTGATATACAAATGGAGAAACCTACAGGATTAAATCATTGCACATCAATTTTATTTTTAAATCAATATAATTTTTTAAATAAACATTTCAATAGGCTTTTTATTTTTTTTAAGTATTTAGAAATTATAAGTCCTTCCTTTAAGTTGAGTAGTTTAAATGATATATTATGATTAAGAAAATAATTGTTCACAAATTAAAAGAAGGTAATTAAATATGTATTAATATTTTTAATAAAGAACCCTTTATTTTATTAAATGTGTAAGACAATGGCAGAAAATTTGTTGTTTTTTGTAATTGCACACCAAGTTGAAATGTGGAGTACACATGTTAAAGGTTTCTAGATTTTTTTCTTCAAAGTAATTAAAAAAATGGAGGTGTGGTCACCACACAACTTTCATTTACAAACTTGAGATGAACAATGAGTTCTTAAAATGTTAAATTTTGAAAAAATGATGGGAACAAAATTTGTGTAAAATTTATTTTTACACTTTTGTACTCATATGTTTTTTTCATAAACTCAATAGAATTTGAAATATTTGCAAAAAAACCTAAAAACCTCCACTTCCTATTTTTGGATTTAGCCAAAAGTCACTGAGACCTCCCAATTTTTGTTAAAAGCTTAAATATGAATTTTCAGGACGATCAGTTTAGCCGTCTGGGCTGTAGAAAGGACACAGACAGACACACACACAGACACCTCTTCGAAATCAACTTTTTCTGAATGAGGGAGGTCGAAAACGGATATTTCCGCAAAAATCTCGATTTTGAAAATTGTCGCTTATTAATTTACTTTGTAAATGAAAGTAAAATAATATCGATTGCGGATCTATTTTTTCGGAAATCTTGTTGATTTTCGGAACTTTCTCCGTAGTTTTTGTGATAGGAATTTTGTTAATAGTTTTGACATCACACTGAGTAGTGTTACTCCTCACTAGTTCCTAGGATTAGTTATTATACCTTTTTTAGTTGTTTGTAGATTTCGTCCACCTCAAGTGTTCTATTATTGATATATTTTATGTAGGTATGCGTCTCTCTTTTCCATTGCTAGATCTTAAATTCTTGCGTAAATTAGGGTTTTTTGTTTATTTGTCTGCTTGTGTTAATTGTTCTTTCCCCTATGGCTTTTTTGGCGCTGATTATATTATTTTCCACTTTTCCCCAGACAGTCTTTATCTGTAATAGCGTACTGAGCAATATTATTCATAAGTTTCCTCTGGTAAAGAGTTTTAGTACTTTCGTCTTTTATGTTGAATTTAGAAATATAGTTTGGTAGTTTCTTTTTTCTTAATATGTAAAAGAGACAATGTTTACTACAGATCATTAGGCCATGTTGTGTTCTTGCATTGGCATATGTTAGAGTATGTACATCAATTATCTGAGTAAGGTGTAGTCAATCATTGATGAGTAGTTCATTGTAAGAACATATAGTTATTAGCATTTTTCTGTTTTTATTCAGCATCTTCATTAAATCTTTCCATGATCCCGGGGATAGCCGCGTTCTCGATTCTTGAATTAAAGTAATAAAGAAATATTTTATTTATTTTCTAGATGTAATTCCTAAAATGGATCGTTCTCTAGCTTGTTGGGAAATTTTTAAATTATTTGTTCCAATTTCTGTATTATTTTATGACTGAAGTAATGATGACCTATCTGACCTCGCATCAATAGATGCGCAGACTCTCAGGAAGTTCATTCTCGGCTCAAAGTGGTTTGACGTAATCCCTAGAGGAGGGTTATATAATAGTAATGTGGTAACACAACGGGCCCATCTGAGGCTTAAGTGAGCGTAAGCTGCCACCTAAACATAACCTAACCTAATGCAACAGAGATCTCGTAACGTAAACACAACCACAGGAATTAAACATTCATTTGGGCGAGGAGGAACTAAACGATGTCAATCGATTTAAATATCTGGGTAGCACAATAACTGCAGACACTAAGATAGACGCTAAAGTTAACTCGCGCATTGCGCAAGCGGCTGCTACCTTCGGAAAACTAGACCAAAAATTTTTCAAATCACATGAAAGTCTACAAAGTACTACCTACTCTGCTATATGGCTACTTACTATGCTATATGGCGCCAAGACCTGGTGTGTCTACAGGCGTCACTTAAGAAAACTCAAGCAGTTTCACTTACGTTGCATAGGGTCTATAATGCGCATAAAGTGGAGTGTCTATCCGCAACTCTGACATTCTACGAAAAGTCAACGTTATGGGCATAGAGGCACAGCTAATAAAATCTCACCTGCGATGGAGCGGATACATGTTAAGAATGAATGAGAATCGTTTGCCTAAGAAGATTATGTTTTTCGAGCTACTGTGCGGGGAACGAAAGAAAAGTGACCAAATCATTCGCTACAAGGACACGCTCAAAGGTCATATGAGAAATTGTGATATCCAACCTGACAATTGGAAAGCTAGGTCACAAAATCGTAGATGCTGGAAACATCTGATACATGACCGAACCGAAAGTTTTGAGCAGCGGCGTCTCGAGAGCCACGACAAGGAGAGTGAGAAGCTGAAACAGAGGTGCCCATTTACATTTATGATGCTGACAGAGTACTCACCTATCAGGATTGCGGTACATTCAGCAACAAATTAGGTTATGCAAGTCTCAAACGTGCTCATGAAAGAGCTGAAGCAAGATGACCCTAGTTACCACCGTTTCCGTGTTGTCAAGGATATCATCATCATTATTTATGATTCATGTATGTTACTTCTATTTTGAGATTCTGGGAGATAACTGTCGCAAAATTGTGTTTTAAACTTCTAAAGGAAGCCTATTCCATTCTAACTTTGAGCTTCATTTAATCCATTTTCATGTTTTATTTATATGTAATTATGTGCACCTGGTAGATGTATTTATTTAAACTACTAGGTTCTGGTCACCAATCATCGTCTTTTGTGAGTGATTGGTCTTTGTTTTATATTTATCTTTGTTGCGATCTTCTGGCTATGGAACTTGAGCCCAGAAATTATATTTTGTGGAAATTTTTTATTCTTTGTAAAGATATGTAATCTAAAAATCTTTGTAGTACTTATTAATTCCTGTGCTTTTAGCCTTATTAGTTTATTCAAACTCCTTTAATCAATGATTTTTAGTTTGTAGCTTTTTAGTTTTTCTTGATCTATTTCTCATGTTGTAATCTTTGTTTTCCTTTTTTTATTATATTTTTCTCTGTGTTATATTTCTATTATCAAGCCTTTCTGTCATTCCAAGTAGAGAAACATAGGTTCTCCAAAAAAACTTTTCCATCGTATTCGGTTTGACGAAAACGCCTTAATTTGCTGCAGCCTAGTCATTAGTGCGCTGCCTCACTAAGGATGGTTTTGCGCGACGTTGTTTTCTGGCGTCCCACACCTTTTCCACCTTGCGGGTTCCAGTCCAAAGTCTGTCGAGCAATATTGTTTCCATCCTGTCTTAAAGTGTGGTCAATCCAATTCCACTTCCTTGCTCTTACTTCTGTAGCCACTCGTTTTGGTTTTGTTACTCGAAGCAGGTTTACATTTGAAATTATATTCGTTCAGAAAAATTGAATTTTTTTTTAGAGAGCGGTAGCTGTTTTGTTATGATGTTGTTTGCAAGCCAGGTTTCACATCCCTACAGAAGGACAGAATTAAATTTACGGATCTTCCTATTTTTGGCTATGAATGTAGAGTTCTCTTTCCATAAATTGTTTAACATTACGAAAGCCTTCTTTGCTAGCTCCTCCGCCTTTAAATTTTTATTATAATTAAATATAAATATTTCATTTTTAGCGAGAAGAATGTGAAAGGGCACCAAATTCCATGCGCCCCTCTTTGAAGT
>JARJDX010080162.1:0-10100 GCA_030264735.1 Gymnusa sp. GC000175
CCAAATTGTAATTCGCATATAAACATTACGGAAAATTTATAAATTATTTGTTTGTTTTTTCTTATACAAAACAAATATAATTATAAAATTGTTGCTTGTGTGACTAACGTAGTATTCTTTAATGAAAAAGATTTGGCAACGCCTACCGTAAGTCAGTATTTGACGTTAAAAAAATAGTTTTTGTACACAATGCATAGTGATGCAGCACAGGGACTTCGTCTTCTCAAATTTTAAAATGTTAATTTGTTTCTAATCAGTTTTAATTATTATTTTATTTTATTATTATAATAGAAGGGCAAGTTATTTTTGTTAAAAGAAGGATCATGTGCAAGTGCCAAATCATACATTAGTTTTCTGCGCAAGAACTTACGGTTACAGCTAAAATTTAGGTTTATAATCCAAATATCTCAAAAAATTAATGGTAAACTGCGATTTTTCCAACGTTAAAATTAAGTGTACTTTTAAACTATTGTTACATAGTTTTTCATACAGGGTCCGCCATAAGTATTGCACCAAGCGATGTAGAATTAATACGCGTGCAATTTAAGAAATGATTTTTCAAGGTTGCATATATTACCTACCAGTGTATATTTTGACGATATTTTTTTTTGTTAGTAACAATTGTTTCCGAGTGGTGGCGCCACATACATTTTTTTTAAATGACAACATGGGTCGTTTTTGGTATCATTGGATGGGCAATTTTTTTGTGAAATAATATCGTCAAAATATGCACTAGTAGGTAATATATGCAACCTTGAAAAATCATTTCTTAAATCACATGCGTATTAGTTCTACATCGCTTGGTGCAATACTTATTGCGGACCCTGTATATAATTTTCTACATGTTTCGATCTGTGATTATCATCAGGCAAAATTATCAAAATATTTTGCCTGATGATAATTATACATCGAAACATGTCTCTAAATTTAACATTTCTTTTTGCTCCCTCGGGTGGTTAGGAAGTAACCTAAAAACCGTTGGTCCCGTCTGCGACGTAAATATGCCCTGTTACTCACATTAAGGACGTAAAATTTAGAGTAAAAGTAGACTCGCTCAAAAGCGGGTCCATATATACAAATAAAAATAGTATGTTAAAATAAAAATAAAAAAAATAGGTTTCTGCGTCTTCTTTTGTGGTTTAAAAGTAATGTTTTCAAAAATAAAATTAATTATCAAACGTTTCTTACTCTTAACAGATAAAATATTTAAAATTTTTGTTTGTTAGGGTATTCGTATAAAAAAAATTGTAATGCGGTGAAGTGTTATGCTTCAATTATTCAAAACAAAAACATAATTAGAATTGTTACTTGTATACTTTTAAAAGCAATTAAACGCTGGGAAAAGGAATAAATTGTGTACAGGTGTAAAAGCTGCCAAGCCACTTGATTGAAAAACTAATATTTTGATTTTGAGTATCTGATCTCTTATATTAGAACATTTACCTAAAATACATAATTATTTTTAATTAGGCTTTAAATCAACATGTAACCTTAGAATAGGAGGAGGTGAAATTTTTTAATGTAAAATTTTTTATGCTTTAGAAATACAGTCGAACTTCCATAACTCGAGCTTCTAGAAGTCAAATTTTTCTGTCTCGATTTTTATCGCAAAATTTTGCATCAAGCTCGCGTTTTGTAGTTGTTTCTGTAGCTCGAAATTTCTATATCTCGAATTTTTTTTGTGAACCATCATGATTCGATTTAGCGAAGTTCGACTGTATCTGGTGTAAAGACGTCCCAAAATTTAAGGTGTTTGTGGCCATTTTCGCCTTTGTAGTATGCAACCATTAATAAAATATTATTTTTTTTATATGGAACAGCGATTATTACATTTCTCAAAAAAATACCCTCAAACCCCACAACAGCCCGTGATCTCTTTACAGACACGGATTAAAGTCACGATGCGCCCCTGATAATTAAATTAAATTGGTTTACAAAGTTAAAAGCAAATTGTTAATTTGTACCATTTGCTGATTCGATATTCGCACCGAAATGTTAACTGCTTTCAGTAATATTCCTGGAATGACAAAATTTCTTCTCCACATGTTCATGTAAGAACATCTGGCTTGCTTACTTTGCAGATGCTGCAGTTAAGTTATAACCTTACTGACTTGTACGAAAAATGAACATTGTAATTAAGTATATGTACCTATATAGGTAATATTTGGCGAATATTCTTGAAGAATTTAGCGGAATTTTATGTACAATTAAGAATGAACTAAAGAAGTACTTAGAAAGAATTTAGATAGATTTAAGAACAATTTATTTAGATTCTATGTAGAGTTTAGACGTATTTTATAATATATAAGTTTGCTGACGATTTTAATATTCAAGGACGCATGTGTGGAGTTAGCAATTGATAACAGGTCACTTACTTTCACACTAAGGAGCGCGATAAGGTCAATAAGGGAATTTCCTAAAGTATACAATTAAATAAATTACCATCATTGTTTTTCTAATTGAATAATTGAAGCGATGTGTTTTTTATTCCTTACAAAATGTAGTTAATGTAGTAAAGGGAAAGTATAATAATCGTGCAAATTTTTTTTTGAGATTCCATGAAATGTTGACGCGTTTAAGTCCTCTTAATAGGAATTGACAATTTTTTACATAAAGAATTTTTAGCAGTCAGTTCTGGACTGTAGAAACGAAATATACGGACCGACAGACAGACGCCACTTCAATAACAACTTTTTCAGAATATTTCCAAAAAATTCTTGTGGGTTATAAAGAAGAAATTACTTTAATTTATAAAATTAAAACATAAAAACAATTATTCTGCCCTTTATTACCCTTATAAATGCATTTATATAAAAAAATTTATCATATTACATTTTATTATCTGGTATCCAGGTTTCATAACTGCCAACCAGACTGTATAAAAAAGCAAGAAGCAATTTATTCTAGTTTTATTTTATATGCGAATCGAATTTTGAACAATGCCAACTTGATATGACCAGGATATTATACAAATTGTTTTCCGGTGTTAAAATTTTTGATAAATTTACCGTTAATATTAACACAAAGCAACATATTTATGAAACACTCACTACATATGCTAAAATACGAAATGCAGAGAAAAAAGCAAAAATATCACTTAATGATGAATTATTGGTGCACCGCAGAATCAGGAATGAAGATATGAAGAAAATCAAAGTAATTTGAAGGATGTAGCAACGTGGATTCGAATTAAAAGAAGAAGGAGGAAGGAGCATGTAAACAGGATGACAGATGACCGTCTGACAAAGGTAGCAAAAGGCGGGAGACCGATAGGAAGAGGTAACGAGAGAGCGTTGGAGTAAGTACTGGACTTCGACATCGGAGGAGGCGGGAATAAGATGGAACCAACTGGCTAAAGCCTATTTACAGGAAGAAAAAGTAGAAATCAGCTTTCGAATCCATTCTGCAAGTGTTATATAGCAGCGTTTCTTAACTATTTTAGTGATATATTCTCGCACCTTATTCAAAGGGGTGTTCCAGTTTTTTTTTTGTTATTGAAAAAGGTATAGAGCTCATCATCATAAAGCTTGGTGACATCGTCGTAGACTTTTCAGTTTATCGCAGAATCAAAGACTACATAGTATAGTTAAAGTTATCATTAGCACACCTAAAAGTGCTTTTTCGCATCTAGGAGTCCACACACCTAAGGTCAGGAAACACTACCATAGCAAAATCTTATCATGCAAATGCTGAAATTGTGGTAATTCAAACAATATTTTGTGTATTACATAAAAAATAAAATTATATTCTAAAAATTTTCAAATTGCACAATTTTTCACTGCGAAAATATTTATCAATGTAATATAATTAAATATAACAAAAAAATCTTACAGTAAACAACTTATCTGAAGTAGTAGCAATATACAAATTTCTTTTCAAAGTATATTTTTCTAAGCTAACTGCATAAATTTACATTTATGTCCCAAAAGATTTAAGTAGAAGTAGTAGAGTATTGCATCATACATTTATTTTAAAAAGATTGAAGAGACGTGAAGAGAGTTTATAGGAGTTTCGTAAGATTTCCGAGAAAATATTATTTCAAAGTACTTGAGTAAATAATTAAAAATAACATCAGAGGGATAAAAAATTGCGGCGTACCAAATTATAAAAATACGGAAATGCAGTGCCAATAAAATTTTGTTGCAAAAATTAGCTTGAAAATAGTTTTTCTTTTTTTTTTCTCCGATATTAATTAAGAAATTGACAAAGAGAAACGCGAAATATGCGTTTTATTTATAATTTCAGCACATCAATGCGACCTTTATGAAAGGAGTATTGATCGCGAAAATGTTATCTAATGCATAATTGCGTCAATAAAATTTAATTAACATAAATACGCAAGCTCAATAATAAAATTATTTTTTACAAATTAACTTCCATTTAATATCACATTAATTATTTATTCAATGCAAATTACTAATTATTTTCCAACACTAAAGTCATCAAAGCGTTCTTCACTACGATTAAAGCTTGCAATTAACTTAAAATTCTGCTGTAATCTTTTAATTTCGTTTTAAACCTTAAATGAGCCAAAATGCTTTCCATGCATCAAAAAATATAACCTAGTTATATTAAATATTCCCCAGTTTTCATATTTCAACATAATTTATTTACCTATAGGTTTCAATTTGATATGTTTTGTTGTTGCGTTTGTATAAAGCAGGAGAGGTGTCATCAGTACGTGTCTGTGTGCAGGTATGGAGCAGGTTTTGCAGAAGGCCGACCTTGATCCAAGAACTGAACAATCACTGCGTTGGGTACATTTACCCAACATGGCACAATGATCCGCATTATACCTGAACTCCGGCTACTTTTTTATACCTGTGCAAAACGCTTTCGCTTTCAGCTTTGATGATTTTTTCATCCGACACACATTTAAAAACAATTACTTTAAAATTTCTCAATGTATTGATGATTCTTTTTTTGTGCAAAAATTAGCAAACGATTTGTTTAATGGAATTGCGTAATATACGCAATACAAAACAATTAAATAAACGCGCATTATGTAAAAAAAAATATAACTTTCATATTTATGGCCATGTAAGCTTGTTAATCACAAATGATTTCAATCAAAATGTTTTCTCTTAACCTTAATTTGCACAAATTATAATGCAAGCCGAAGGATTTTTTTTACAAAAATTGCATAACTTTTTTTTTATAAATGAAAAATTTATTTCCTGCCTAAATGCAGGGCAAATATGGCAATTAAATTTTCAATTTTTGATATGATTAAGTGTTTCCGCTTTTCTGAAATAGCTTTATTTCCGTCACGAAATTGGTGATTGGAATCTTCTTCCACATGTTTGTAACATGAGCCACCTTAACGGAGAAGAAAGGCACAACTTCAAAAACATCTCGTGGTTTGTCAATGTCATCTTAACGATGTAATTTCCACCAATTCCAGCTTGACAATCATGTCATTTTCACGGGGCATATTTTATTGATCCAAGTTAAACGTCGAGACCGAGAGCAAAATTAAAACCAGTTTCGTTAAATGGAAAAAAAGTGGAAACTCTCAAGCCTTAAATTTTCTTTCTAATTTTCCAGAACAATTAAAACTTGATAAATTTCTTATATTAAAGTGCGCCCGAGAGAATTCATTTATAATTTTCTTTTTAAATTTATTTCCTATTATATGTATAAAATTTACTAAATAAAGATTTTTTAAATTACATTTTATCCACGTTAAAAATCAGTTTGTTTAAAAAAATTTCACCAGTTTACATATTTTTTAATTTTAGTACATACTTAAATTGATTAATGAGACCAATTCTATTGCTTCCATAACATTAACATTTAAATTATATTTATTTGTTGTTTTCATTTATCAAATAAAATTTTAGTTGTGTAAATTGGACTTATTTCGGCGTGATTCATTGGAACTACGGATATTTTTAAAACCGACATGATTCATTGGAACTACTGTTATTAATAATCTTTTAATGTTTCTTCCGAAAAATTTTAAGTCCAAAATGTCCATCCATGTATCACTTGAAAAATAATTTAATGATGACAAAAAAAATCAAAAATTGTTTTCCACCCCGATAAGCATGTTAAAAAACAATGCAAATAAAATTCTTTTTCAGGTACGCTATAAAAATCACAAAAAACAATTGGTTAGCCAAAATTTTTTGCGAATATTGGGGAAAAAATTCGAATTCGTAATAATTTTGATTATTTGGAAAATTATAAGTAAAATTAAAAAATTGTTTTCTTTACTTTAGGGAACAAAATAACAAAAATTTATTAATTTAGGAACAAAAAATATTACTAATAAATATAAATAATTAATAATAAATTTAAAAAAAATTAGAAAATCATGATTTGTTGAAAAGGTATCCTTGCTTGATGTTAGTAGTTCTAATGAATTACAAGTTAAATGTCAAAAAGACCGTTTTACGCAACTAAAAATCACGCATTTATTCGCATAACTCAAACTGTGCGGATTTGAATAAAAAAATTCAAATTAAGTTGTGTACGAAACACAAACTGTGCGGCTTCATATGCAAAACATAATCATAAAGTTGTAGAATGAACTATGTATTAACCATCACGAAAAATGCGATATATGTTCAAAAATAATAATCGTAGAATAATGAACCAAACGCCGATATAAATAGTAATAAAACGATTTATTATATAACAAGTTTTAAATCTTAATCTTCTATCCCTTGAAGGCAGCAATATAAAAATAAACAAAAATTAGGTGTTTGGTTATATTTTTTTTGTAAACAATTTCTTACTTTGGTTAAACGGCTGAAGTTGCGTTCCACATAGCAGGGAACAATTTGCGAAGTAAATCCGACGACTAGCACAAGCGTTTTCATGTAACACTGAAAAAAAAAATTTATGAGTACGCTTTTTAGTGCATTTTGATAAAACCGTGTAACATAAAGAGTTTTATATATATTTATTTTTACTTTCTTATAAAATAAAATAACCGGCTTCTTTTGTTTATGTTAAGCTTAAATTTATTCGATTACCAAAGCCGTTTTATAGATATTGCAATTTTTTCCCCTTGAAACGTCGAGTTTCTAGTAATAATATAAAACTCAATTAACCTTAAACAAGTTTTTATGTGTAATAAAATTAAAGCCAAGTTGATGTTTTCGTAATGTTGCATCCCATGATATGAGTAATGAGATTTAAACCAAGGTGGTTCTAAAAGCTACAAATTGATTTTTTACCATTTTTTTTGTAATGATATATTACTTTACCATACGATACATTGAATAAGAATTAAATGAAGTATTTCATTTAATAGTTTTCTTTGATCTCTTTGATCAAAACTATATAAATTTATTAGTAGAAGGAATGTAGTTTTTGAAATAATTAAAGTTCAATAGTGTTGAGTTTTGGAGCGACCCTTTTGAAACCCTCGGTAATTGATCAAACGCACTGAAGCAAAGAGGATGAAGAGTAGAGTGACCGGTTACTAACCATTTTAGTTATACGTAAAGATCAGACATCGCCTCCCACAAAATAACCGCTTTATCCATCAGAGTCTACCCTTTTCAACTCAAAAAGTATTTTATATTTCACAGAAATTTATATAAAAAAAGTTAAACTTATTTCCAACTATTTGAAGACGATATCTATTGAAAGAAATCAAAAATTATGAAAATATATAATCAAAATTATTCTTATTATTATTAGTTATAATTTTGACCATAGATTATGTAACCACTGACAAAATTGTCCGTTTTGTATTCTTAGTTTTCTGGATACATTGCTACATGAATCTATCGGTGACGAATTTTATTTGGCTGCCTATCGTGTTTAAAGAATGGAACTTATTTAGTAAAGAGCAGTTACAAAAGAGTGATAACCACATGACCTTGGAGTTAGGCTACCCAACTAACACCAGTTGGCAAGAGTGTTAACCCGGCCATTGGCGCCACAGTAGATCATTAAGAGTTGATTGAAAAACAAATTTTGTTTGAACACAGGTAAAACGCAAATAAACTCTCTCACTAGTCACAACAAATGCCAATTTTAAAAAACCAAAGTTTTCATATCTCTATTGTTTTTCAACGAAAACATTTTGTAGTAAATGTTTTAGCTTCAACCTGCTTTAAAAGGACTTTATATATCTTTTTTTATTTGTCAAGAAATCACGAAAAAAGTGACCAAAAATTCCGTAAATTGCATGTACTTTGAAAAAATTACAATTTTTAAAATGGCGAAAAGTAAAAATTTTGTCAAATCGAAAAACTCGCTTCAATTTTGAATTGTTTATCCTCATATTATGGAGAAAACATTATTTTATGCGAAATTACTTCTTCGAGACGCATCTTCCTTAATTCCTAACCAATTTGACTTCCGAGGAGCTCATTTTGTAGCGAAAAGAATCTACTTTAAGGGCAGAGAAACTAATTTAAATTCGGTTTGTGAGTTTTCGAAATATATTTCAATATCTATCCCAAAATTTTATAAAATAATATCTTTTGTCAAAGGAAAGCAAATTGATTTATTAGTATAAGTTAACCAAATAATTTCAGCCATTTTCAAAAGCAACTAAATAATATAGACAACACATATATTTAAAACACCCCATAAAATTAAGTCTAATTATATCAGGTTTTGTGCAATTATTGCATAAATAATTTATAACTTCCTTTATGTATTTCAGCAGATGTAAATTAAGTTCGTGCAACTTTCCTCGCCTATATAAGGTTGAAGTTGTTAAATGAAATACCTTTCTTATCATTTTCACATTTTTCAATCTCAAAAAATATGTTTGTCCCATGAAATTCTTTAGATTTCCATGCAGTTCCTTTTAACATAATATTCGCAAATGGCTATGTTAATTTTAATTTTACAACTTCCTACATAATGTTTTATTAGAGTGTGCATTTCATAAATATTATTGAGGAATTATCACTTGTAAGCCAAGTTAGGGAGCACTAAATGGCACATACGAATTAACTGAACGTTGCTATTGTATATCCGCGAAATTATAATTATATTGTTTCGGTAGGGTTAGGACAAATGTGCCCGTTTTCAAATAAGAAGGTCAATTGTGATTGTTTTGTTTAAATTTGTATTTTTTTGTTGCCCGTAATGAGCCTAATAAAGTCGCAATCGTATTAAAATTTATTTATATTTACACTCTCTTGATGTTATTAAATATTTAGTATACTTTTGTTTATTCAATAGCTAAGTAAACGATAAATGTTTAAGTTTTATAGTGCTATAACAAATAGAATCTTTATATATTTGCTTTATTTCTTATCGCCAATATTGTAATAAAAACATGATAATTGCCATGTTATTTACAATTTTTTTAAACAATATCAATATTTTTAAACAATATCTAGAAAGGTCTTATTAAACATTATCTATGGAGGTCTACAAAATGTATTTACTTTTTATAAATAATTGTCGCATAATTAAATTCAATTCCTTTGCGAATGGGATTTAATAATCGTACTCTTCGCTAGGACAAGTTGCAAATTATTATCATTAATTATTCCAGACTGTGTAACGGCAATTTACTCAACAAATATTTTAGAGTTAATTTATATATGAGCTTTAATCTTGCTTAAATAATGTAATTTTAAGTAATTTTGTACTAAGCGCATGCGTTACTTTAATAAATGTATGCTCCATTAAAACGCACTTAAGATTAATTTGTGCTTGCATTTAAATCATATCACAAATATTTTTTGTTTAAAAATTTTGAGTAAGCACATTTTTATTCGTTACACCGAAGATTTTATGTTATATTTCTATAAAAAATGACAAATACATTTAAAATTCGTAAAGTAACGTCGTGTGATAACCACTCCACCATTTTTATTTATTAATTAATCATTTATTATCAACCAAAAAATTTTCGAGTTGAAAATACATTTTTACTTTCATTTACAAAGTAAATTAAAGTATAGTAATCGCGACAATTTTCAAAATCGAGATTTTTGCGGAAATATCCGTTTTCGACCTCCCTCATTCAGAAAAAGTTGTTTTCGAGTTGGTGTCTGTCTGTGTGTCTGTGTCCTCTCTACAGCCCAGACGGATAAACTGATCGTCGTGAAAATTCATATTTAAGCTTTTAATAAAAATTGGGAGGTCCCAGTGACTATTGGCTGAAATCCAAA
>JARJDX010080185.1:0-12898 GCA_030264735.1 Gymnusa sp. GC000175
AAAAGACGACATCGTCCAAACCGAGGCAAAAAACTGGATAAGAACTGCACAGGACAAACAAACATGGAAGAAACTGGAAGAGGCCTACATCCAGGAGTGGATGGCAATAGGCTGAAGAGGAAGTAGAAGAATAAGTTTAAAGAAGATGTCTCCATCAAAACTAAAAATGACATGTTACAACAATTTCTTAAAATATAAACATTAACTGCAATAACAGGCGGTCAAATTTTAGTTGGAACACTCTATATTGTAGTACAAACAAGTGGGCTCTTATTAATTAGCAGTGGTGGTAATTACTGTTTTTGTTGGTGTTTCAATTTTAAATTTTTATTCCAATGGTTACCCAGTGACTAGAGATCAAAGCCAGGCTTTTAAAATCACACAAAGAATTTTAATTTTTTTAATAAACATGTTATATTATCCGGTAAATCAAAACCAAAAGCGGTGTTTTTGTAATTTGATGAAAAGTTTTTCCATGGACTACCATAATAAATCTTAATATTGTGATGTCATTGTAAACTTTGGTCAATTCTATTCTCTTTCGCCCTCTTCACCGTTGCACCGCAGGAAACAACTTCATCGTCAGTATAACCGCCTCTTAATATTTTAGTACTAAAAGTACCAACCTACACGCTAATAATATCTCAAGACTTTTTTCTACAAATCAATTTAAAAATAATAATGTGGTTTTAAATTTTAGGATTCTTCTATTTTTTTAACTTTGGTTATTATATATACTAAAATTATGTAAAATAGCTCCAAAATATATAATTTCATATTTTTGATGAATTTAGTTGCCCAGACAAAATATAATTTTGCTTTTGTTTTTCATATATTTAAAATCAAAACTAAATACCAGCAATAGGTAGTTCTTTAACTTTGTTTAACTCAATTCTTACATTTGTCAATATTTATGATCTTTTTATTAAAATTATTTAAATTTTTTACAATTTTTAAATGAAATTATTAATTACGATACAGTGGAAAGCCTAATAGTAGACAATCTCTTTTGCATAGAATTTGGTATAAAAAAGAAAAAAAGATGAAAATGTCTCTCGTTTCAAAAATTCATTTATTCTTCCAAATTAATCCAATACTGTAAAATTTTTGTGAAATTTTTTCAAGCTTCCATGAATTTTATTACATTTTCAATTATTAATTTAATGTCTTTAACATATATTCCTATTCTATTTCGATAAAATTACTCATAAAAATTATTTGTTTAATATTTTCCGATAATTTTTTTATGTATCATATGTTATTTTAATTAAAGGTATCGTTACGAGTTGTGTAAATGTATGTTAACATATTTGACTCATATTTGTGGAATATAGAAAGCAGTCATTATATCATTACGTGAACCGCCCGACTTAAAATAAAATTGTTTCACGCCATGGTTTATCTGCAATTAGGTTGATTAGAGTCGATAAATCGGGATTAATTAATTATCTTTAATTCAATATTAGGAACATGCAGCAGACACGCACCTACCATATTTTTAGATTTGTTATACACTTGAGGGACTTTTTACTTAATTTAGATTATTGAGTAAATTTTATATTAGCGTAAAAAATACGAAATTATTAAATAAAAACAGTTGCACATGTCTACCAAAACTTATATATTACAGATTTTATTATACAATATATAAACTATCCGTTGGCGGTGCTGTTAACATAACCAATATGGCTACCAGTAGTTATATTTTAACATGCATAGGTGCGATGCAGTATATTCGAAAGTTACAAAAAATTTAAATAATGATGACAGTTCAATTGCGCAAAATAATGAAGTTTTTTTAATTGACAACCAAGCCCCGAGATATAATCGAAGATAAGCAGCTGATAAACGAGAAAATAGTAATAATATTCGGAACGACTGAGCTGTCAATGAGTGACGCGAAAATTTATAAAGCTATTTGATAATTCTTGTATTCTTCATTTTCATTGCACATAATAGAACATTAACTACTCTTTTTATAAAATTGCAAAAAAAAAGTTTCTTCTACAAAATATCGTAAACTAAACTGCGCGTACTGCGCCAAACCGAGTTAACTCGGAAAATAAAAAAAAACAAGTTGTGGTTTTTTTTCTTCCTTTATGCGTATCTATCTCTACCATTGAGAGTTAAATATGAGGGAAATATTTTTCTTGTCCTTCCATTTAATTTATTTCTCTGAAAATTAATTAGTTCTAATTTTCTCAAATTTTTGTTTTTAAATTATCTGCGCCCTTCTCTCTGTGATACTCGTAGGGTTCCAATAAACATGAGTCTTCTTTTCTATCCAAAGATCCGCAAATTAAGGTGAATTATAGAAATTATCCACTGTTTACTACTGTAACCTAAGGTTTCATCTGTGTCATTACTTGTAAAGACATTGAAAGCTCTCTAAACACTTTACTGAGGGCAGTATTTTTTCCTTTAAAAACTATTTGAGTTATTGAGTTGTGGTAACTAGACCTCGCGGTGGCCCCGACTCTCACTTATGGCACATCCCGGTCAACTGCATCGATCTACAGGCTTAACTAAATAAGGGTAGCCAGATGTGGCAAGGATTTGGTAAAAGACAGCGCTTCTTACCATTACTGTAACAAGGCGGCCGAAAGAACAACCCAAGTTTGGCTTATTGCAGACTCTCCCAGGCGAGAGATTCAAAAGCTGTAGTACCGTGTGCAAAAACGCAGAAAGCCTCAACTGCACTATTCCTGATAGTAGGTCTTAAAAATGATAACTGGCCCAACAACTATCATATTGTAAAATATATCGTCGTCAAACAATTCATATATCTCATGGCTTTAATCAATAATTATGGTTGCTGTGAAGCCGAAATACGCTGCCGTATCGAAATGGGTAGATCCGCCATAGCCTAACTAACACCAATATGAAACACCCAAATATAACACGTAACACTAAGTGTAATCTAGTTCACGCACTGGTATTCTCCGTATTCAGCTTTGGGGCAGAAACTTGGTCGTTGTGAGCGGCAGACCGGCGACGTGTTGATGCCATTGAGATGTGGTGTTAAAGCATGGTCCATAGCCGCATACTAAAGTTACCTAATAGTACAAGGTAAATCACATGACAAGAGGAGAAGAGGCTGTTCACTGTACAACAACTCTTGCATACCAATATCGAGAACGCTATCAGAAAACCACAAACAGAGCCAGGTGGAGGGTCACCGTCAAAAGCGTGATAACCACCCTAGAAGAATCATATAAGTTTTTATTTACTTTTTATCACTACACGTTCATCAAGTCGTTTTACTTTAATAAAAGAAGAGAAATTATAAAATTATACTCCCAACCACCTCCAAATATTTTTAATTTTGTAAACCGAGTGAATCGGTTGAATGCATTAAGGAGTACAGATCAAACGAAATTGTATTTTTAATCAATTATAAATACAACGCCTGCTTAAAGAGTAGTCTACTATATCACGATGGGCGTGAGAAATCTGAAAGATGGACCATGGGAAGACCGAAGGACATAGAAGACATCGGACAACGTCATTGAACGTTTAACCGATTAAATATATATAATATAAATAATAATAAGCTACGAAATAGAAGTTGAATTATTTCTTTTATTCATTAGAATTATTAAAGCAATTAAAAAAAGAAGCAGAAGCAAAACGCTAATTCTCTGATATATTAAAACAAAACTTTTTAATTTGGGTAACCGTTCTTAAACCGTTAATACCAGTTGGGAAGTATACTGACAAATTAAAATTATCTCAGGCTAATATTCGACACACATTTATCATTTATAAATATAATTCTACAGGTTATTTTTAAAAGAAATAAATTATTTTTTATTAGACAAAGTTGTGCCAAGAAGATTCCCACGTATTTACACCCTAAATTTGACACCCTAATGTAATGGGATCACGGAATATTGATCGTAAGCAAATTTATCGCAGGACCAATTAATCGCGCAGAAAATTTTTCGCAGAAAATAAGTTCATTAACGGAACAATGCACGCTTTACATGAATTATTTGTTTTTGGAACAACCTCCAGTGCAGTAATAATCAGGGTATCAACCGGTTTTTTTAACCGGTAACCTTTATTTTTTTGCATTTTTCCGCCATTTTAACCGAAACCGTAACAATTATTTTTTTCCTTAATTAACCGGTAACCTAACCGAAATAATTTTTTTAAACCGATTTGTTTGATAATTAAAAAATTCTTTTTGTTTGTGATTGTACAACCAATGTCATAATTACTTTTGTATTTTTTCATGTCATTTTTTTGTTAAATAAAAAAAATGTTTATTTTGTGAAATTTTGTCTTAAATTTCATCCAAAAAAAAAACGGTTATTAACCGTTTTTTTTAGAAACCGGTTTTAAAAATAAAACCAAAAATTTTTTTTTCGTTCTTGATATCGGTTAACAAAAAACCGATATATTTTTCGGTTTGATGCCCTGGTAATAATACTTCAAATGAAATGACTCGTATTATTAAAAACTAAAAATTTCATTTGTTTCTTTCGTAGAAATTTTATATGAGAAATAACTTTATCCCTGCGATAAATTTTCTTAGAATTATCTGCGGTCAATTTGCCGGACTCCAAACGTAACGTAATTTAAAACTTTTTATAAGATAAGGAAAATGTTTTAGGAAAAATAAGATAATATAAATAAAATAATATTATTGCATATCTCAATGCCAATCCAAATCAGGAAAAATTATTATTAGGTTCATTCAAATATTTATATTTACAATATGGAGTCAATGCGCTTTCAGTTACTATGTATAAATGAAGTAACCTTTATTTCTAATCTTATTTAAATAATCAGGTTTACATCAAAAGATTATTGACCGTGCTTTTTTTTTCAAACACATGTAATAACTTTTTATAAAGATAATAAACGGATATTAAATTTAGCATTTATCTCAAAACTTTTTCCTGTCTTTGGTATTCTTAGATTGTGTTTCTTCTTTTCTTAATGTCCAGTTCTCCGAGGCGTAAGTTAAAACATGCAAGACATGTTTTAGTTTTCACCTTAATCCTGAAACTTTCAGCTTTATCTATGATGTTGCTATTACCTACTACATTGTTGTCAATTAAATGCAACTTTAACTTCTAATTTGTTTTAAGTTACAATTAACAAAATTAATAGGTCTTTTATTATTTATACAAGCTTCCTTAATGTTGGATGATAAAAGAAAAAAATGGCTTAAGCGCCTAGAAGAAGGTTTAGGTTAACTGCGCATCAAGCGCGCGTAGTTAATGCATGAATTTTAGTAAAAAGCTAGAACCCCAAATTTTAGCCTTCATTTTAAAAGGCTGTTATATCGATGAACTAGTTTGTTCTACGGAGTAATAGCAGGGGGTGAGAAAGGAATGTGCGAAGAACAATTATTTGCAAAAAAAACCTAACGTTTTATAATTTACATTTTATAATTTAGCGTGGGGCTACCTTTAAAAAGTTAATTATTACTTTAATTGACCTGACCCACTTGCTTATGGACAGCTGCAAACATGATTAAATTTAAAACGTGCTCAAAAAATTAATAAAAATCCCAATGATTTTTGTCATTAAGGTTTTATTTAATTTTTTAATTACTTCTTTATATAACGTTTTAATAAAGTTTGGATATTTTGATGCATAATTTAAAGACCTTTCATAAGATGTATTTACGTTTGCCGTAGCTTTAATAGTTTTTATTTTATTAGCAAAAATGAAAAATAATTTTAATATTTCTATTGCTAATTTATCGTTGGTAAAATTTAAAAATAGCTTCTCACCGGTATTTAAGCTTAGAAATTTGTTAAACTAAAATTTATTATCCTGGACAGCTGTAAATGTTTACTGTTTATTATAATTGACTATCAACTCTTATTAATTACAAATATAAAAGAGTTTGAGTCACATTAAGTCTCTTCTCGCCGTTAGAAATCATTTTATATAAATTTATTATCACTTGACGCTTTTAAGCGAATTACAAAAATACCGCCTACTTTTTTCTATCGCCTTTGATCCACAGGTAGACACAATATAACATAGTCAATAAAAATTCTTTGTGTGATTTAAAATGCCGACCGCAGACAGTATTGAAGGAGGAGCCAAGATTTAACTATACAAACGCTCTCTAGGGGTAATACTTTACGGATATAAAAGAAATTAACACGAAATTGATTATTTATTATTATATAAATTAATGAGACAAATAATATTACTACAGAATATAAACCAGCTTCTCGCTACATAATCAGTTTTTTGGTAAAAAAATTAAAACCATAAATTTTTAATTAGTGCAGTTTACTATTTTTTTAATTAAAAAAATTAAAATGAAGCAAGAATCTGATTCATACGTGTTTTGATATTTTTTTACATCATATTAAATTATCCCTGAGATTGAATTTTGTTTAAGAAAATATAAAAAACAAATAATTAATAGTAAAAAAAAAACAAGGAAATCACTTTGTAGCGAGAGAAGGAAATAATTAATAAAATTACTGCTATAAAAAATGAAATCCTTATGATAATTTATAAAGCCATAAGTCAAAATTTCATGAACAAGGGTTCAAATGTGGTACCCGCATCTTAATGCACGCCATTTTCTATATGACAGATTGCTTTTTTTCAAGATTTTTGTGTGCTATAAAAATGTCAATAAAAATTTTGAAAATAAAGCATCGTGTGAAGCGGCTCTAATATTCCTTAAATATAATAAATTTCAATCTAAATAATGAGTTAGAAAGTAAATATTTTTGCTTTGAATACCTCTTCCAAAACTTTCAGTTTCAACAAATGGATTTCTGGTTGTATTTAATTATTTCCTTCACTTTACCTTCCTTATACATACTTGAATTTAATAATTTATGACTCACATATACGTGTAATCGTTCAACATTGTTGGTATTCCGTGTTTTAGCATATATTTTTTTTTAAATTCATGTGGAAATATCTTCGCAATTATCTTAATTTGCATAAATTTTTATGCACTTATTAATTTGAGAAATTGTAAATTGTATAACATTATATTACAGCTACACTATATTCCAAAATTCTAAGGATTAGTCAGATTTACACACGATCATTTATTGGAGCCAGCGCAAGGTTCGAATTCTGAAGGTGTTGTTCCAAAAATGAGGTTCCATTAGACAAAACACTTAATTAATAGTTCAAAATTTTATGTAATAATAACATATGTCTGTAAACTCCATCAGCTGTGACTATGACTGATATGATTTACCAACAACCAATTAAATATCACTTGACATATTTTATCCCTCATAATTATGAAACATACTGTAGTGAATTTTTCTTTCTACTTCTTTAAGTGCTACGAGAGTGTATTGATATATAGTAAGTCTGGACAACTTTCCTTGAATAAAAGCAAATCGCATTACTATAGCAACAAACAACAACTCAGTGTCACTGCGAACGTCCACATGAAAAAGATTAAGAATAGCTGTGCAATAAAATAAAAAAACACAATGTACAAATCGAGCAGAGGTGTAATCGTCGCGTTTGTTCTGTACTCGTTTTTAAGAAGATTCTCACCGTTTAAGCCGCATTGTTACCATGGATGGAACTTGGGTACATTTCGCTCTTATAGTGCCATTCTCGTTATCGAGCGTAGGCGACTTCCTTGTTTACTTTCGTGTTATGCGTGTTGTTCTACTATTACACGAAAGCAAGGGACCTACAGTTTAATGTACGGGAAGTTCTCCTTGGGCAAGGATCTTTGGTGGTTGCCCATTGCCTTCCGAGGGAGAAGTGGTTGTAAAATTCCGATGTTGATTTTTAAGGATTTAAATCCTGGACATTTAGCTTAGAAGACAACGCTACGACCACTCCTGGTACATTTGTACGACCCAGACCGGGTTTTCTAAGGCGCGTTCAATAATTTTCTGCGAAAGTGTTTGCTTTATTTTTGAGATTGCCGTGGAGTAATCATGATCGATTATCTTGGTAATAAAAAAATTACAACTGGAAAATATTATTTGACTTTATTAACAACTTCACGAGAAAAAATATCAAAGAAAAGTCGCGGAATTTTGACCAAAGGTGTCTTTCCTTAGCATGCACCAACACACGCATTACAGTTTGTAATTTGGGGGTTTGAAATGCTTAAATAATTCCCTTATTCGTAGGATCCGGCTTCTTTGGACTATCATCTCTTCCTTCAACTGAAAAGCAGTTTTAAAGATAATAAATTTTCTTCAAACCAGAAGGTAATTGAATAATAAACCCTATTAATTCATGTAAAAGTTACTGTATTCTTAATGTGAAATCGCTACTGCATGAACTAGCTGTTAATATCATCGCAGAATTTTTATCGCTTTCCGCAAATGGCAAGTGCATGAAGCTAGCTTTAGACTAGCGAATGATAAAATAAAACCGCAATCCTAATAACAATTAACTTTATTACATAGAAAAAGTCACATGTTATGGCAATAAACAAAATGATGCAAGTTTCATCAATATTTCTGGTAGTCATTTCCCTAATTTTATTTCTAATTGGTATCATCACATTTAAAATATTAATTATTTTCTCTCTTATTTAAGTAGCATGTTAAATATTATTTGATCAATACTCTTATAAGAGAAATGAAGCATACAGGGCTGCCATAATTACTGACAATTAACACTAGTTCGTACTGGCAGGAATTGATAGACTTAATAAGCCTGCTGTAAATTTCTATCAGACTTGTAAATGATTTAACTACAGAATGACGCAACTCCATACATCCGTTTTTTTAGTCATGTTTTAAACATGATGTTTAATTATTCATCTTGAATGGATACATCATCTAAAATTAATCAAAATTTCTTTAGGAAGTTATCTTTGATAGATATTAATTAATTAAAAAAAAACAGTGCAGTGAATCGTAATTTTCCAAAAACAAAAAAATTAGTTGCTGATTAAAGAAGAGTGAAATTACAGAAATCTTTTCACATTCTATTTTTATCAGTTTTAATGGTTACAGGCATTAGACATATATAAATGTTAACGCGCCAACCATTGGTCACCTGGCTATTGGTTCGTATCGGTAGTTAATTTTCCGTAAAAATTGTACAAAACATGAAACCTTTTTTTTTCATTTTACTGATTTCATTTATTTGAAACTTAAAAGACCAAAGCGAAAAAAAAATTTAAAGGCAATTTTTTTATGCTTTCACCTTTTAAAAGATTAAAATAAAAATTAAATATTTTTCTTTAGAAAACGAGAAACGGCCATTTTAAAACTCACTATTGCTAAATTTCTTCAAACGTCACATCCCTATGATTTTGACAGGCCGTCATCTTGAAACGTCACTTCTCTACAATTTTGACAGGTCGCCATTTTGAAACCTCACTTCTCTAAAATTTTAAAAGGTCGCCATCTTGAAACATCACTTCCCTATGATTTTGTTAAGACACCATCTTGAAACGTTACTTTCCTATGATTTTGACAGGTCGCCATATTTTTTAATGGACCACCATGCATACATTATTTTTGAATCACTAATGTTTACGCAACGTTAAATTCACACACTCCAATAAAAACGGATATATGAAAAAAATTGAGAAATATTGGAAAGAATATCCCCTAACACCATGCCAAGATACTAGTTGGCAATTTTAACGTCCAAAATGGAAAATAAAAGAAATATAGTAAAATAGTAAAAGCCCACAAAAGAACAAATAGAAATGTAGAAAGACTTATTTCAACATTCTTCAAAACCTTCCTACGATGGAACAAAATATGGATCCCTTCAAACTCAAAAATGGAAGAATTCCAAAATGATTATAAAGCAAAAACAACTAAAAATAAAAAAAATTTAACCTCAAAATGAAAAAAATTAGACTCTGATAACTACATATCTGAAATTTAAGTTTAATTCAAACTAAAACACCAAAAAAAACCCAGAGTAGATACTGAAACTTTACGGACAAAATTCTTCTTTCAAATCCGGATATTTATCAAATCAATTGTCTTAATTGCAATTTGAAATATTTTGGCGAGACCAAACGGCAAATTAGGACACGCATTATTGAGTATCAACGGGCGGTAGTCCTAAAACCATCGGCGGCTCAGCTTTGGCCGAACATTCCTTCGATACATATCATCAAATTGATTTCACTAATGTGAAGTCATTATCTATTATCTCCCATTATAAGAATAGCAAAATTTGCGAGGATATTTAAATTCATAATAATTCTTTAACTTAAATCGTGAAAATGGTTTTAAAATCTCCAATACCTGAAAATATTTGTTTTAATCATTAAATTCCCACCCCCACTAATACATTTTTTAACCTATATAGGCATACATACTCGAATAAGGTCTCCAGTCATCGAACTTTTCCGCCTGGAGAATGATCACTGCAATGGCGAGCGAAACGTTGGCAACAAACAATAAAAATACGCGACTTAAACCCGAAAGTAAGAAATTTTACAGAATAGACGAATATAATGACTTTAAAGACAAAGACCACAAACCAAAGACAACTAAGTAGTGGATTATATAGAACAAAATCTATCAGTTTTAAAAAATTATTATTAATAAATCTATTTAAAGTACGTTGTATTAATTTTTCATTTCTTTAAAAAGAAAATATTAAATATTATTACGAAAAAAATTCATTTTATAACAGAAATACTTATGAAATGGATATTGATACAAAACATTTAGAAATTGAAAAGAAAGCAAAATTTATGTAAAACTTTCTCGAACAATTAAAGGCTTCGTGCAAAAAAAAACAAACAAAAGTCATTGTGTGTTTTGCGTTAATTAGCAGACTTAAACGTACAAAAGATGTAACAACGCGACATATTCCCGTTGTGTAGACTTTAAACTAGTCTTCGTTTTAATAGTTGTAATTGGTGATGCATGTGTAAGGAAGTTCTTTGTAAATAATTATAAATTAAGCCCCATTAAAGTCAGAACAGAACAATTTACAATGATGATCTAAACTTAATATAGGCAAGGTTAATAATATTCGTTCAAATTATTATATTACTTTATTCGCAGTGAATAAATTACGTTCAATTGGGCGTTGAACGCAGTTTGTAAATTTCCATTGCGCGATTTATCTTGTTAACAAGGTGTAAGTAACAAACAGTTTTTTTTCTTGGAGATAACAAGGATTTGCCTTGATGTTTCCATTACGGCGAGTTATTTATTTTGGGGAATTTTTTATTTTCTTGCATTTATAAATGCTATAAAATGTGAAAAAATCCTTGAACGATTGTGGAGATTTAATTTTCATTTTTTATTGTTGAACGTTAATCATTAATTACAGTCATGACCAGCATTGTGAAAACAATAATATCTTAAAATTCTATAAAAAATTTTATGTGTGGATTTAGAATTTTAGGTGTACAGTAGCACCTCGCAATAACGACGTAATTGGGACCAGACCCTGGTCGTTAAGTAAAAAATGCCGGAATGTGAATTATGACGCAAGCAAAACTACATACTCTGTACTAATATATATTAAGAGTACAATAACATCATCATAATTTGTTCCTCTGTACCTTAGGGTGTCCAAGTTTATCCAGGTTTGACGATTTCTGGGAAGCAAGCTCAAATTGATGTTTTTTCGCTGTAGGGTTTTGATTACTTCTCCGTTCTATTATCTTCTTGGTCACCCTGTTTTCATTTTCTTATCTACATTTCTTCTTCTTCTTCTTTTATATAGGCAACACTGTTTCTTAACGCTCGTATATTAAAACTATTAAGGTTTATTCCTGCCTTCCAAATATGTTTTACTTTTCTGTTATCTTTTTGTACTAAGTCCCCAAGCCACATCAGTTGCCATTTTTTGATTGTTTGCAGTAAGTTTTTGTTTTCAATCGATCCCATATTGTTGTATTTCTTGTTTTATATTTTTGGATAACCCCTATTGGAGCTCTCAGATGGCGCATTTCGCGGACTTGTAAATTTTGTAATAATTTGTCCCTTCACTTAAGCTTGGTTTCCACATGCAATGATTATTAGCGACACTTGACTGGCGCCAGTTTAGTTGAACATAAAAACATGTTACTAGTACTGGAGCCACTAAGCGCCAGTTAGCAAAACAAAACGCCAGTACAAACGTTAAATCTAAAAAATGATCTTCAGAACTAATTTAATTTCTGGAGGCATACGAACAATATCC
Source organism: Gymnusa sp. GC000175 (assembly GCA_030264735.1). Taxonomy (NCBI): domain Eukaryota; kingdom Metazoa; phylum Arthropoda; class Insecta; order Coleoptera; family Staphylinidae; genus Gymnusa; species Gymnusa sp. GC000175. The sequence continues at coordinate 12,100 of JARJDX010080185.1, forward strand.
ATGCCTCTGAAATCATAAATTGTCATCCTATAAGGGTAGAAGTAATGTCGAATTCAGTCAAAGATTTTCCATTTGCTGATAACTGATAAAACATGTGGAAACAGATATTGCCGGCACTAAAATTGGCGCCAAACTGGTGCCAATAATATTTGCATGTAAAAACCTAGCTTTAGAGTCCACGTTTGGAACCCATTTTTCAGTGCTGGTACATATGCGCTTTTAATTAATTTTACTACGTTTTGCAGGTGTCAGCAAACTTTTGTGATATCGTTTCGCTTCTAGACTCTAATATTGGGTGGATTAGGGTTTTGTAGCAACTTATTTTTGTACTTCTATGGATGACTTTTAATTTTATCACTAGCAGTAGCGAGTGGTTCCTTTTTTGTTTTTCTTAGCCTCATTGTTGCCCGACGACAGGTTTGAGCCTTATGGTCCGCTGTTTTTCTTATTCTTCTGTTAGTAAACTCTTTTACTGTGTTTTAAATTGCTTGATACCTCCTAGATTTGACTTTTATATCAAAGCAGCGTAAAAACTTCAATTGATCCAAATTTTTTATTTGTGTGTAATAACACTAACCATAAAACAACGACAGAAAGGAAAATTTAAATAATATTGATCATTAAATATATATTTCGTACGTACAATACAAGATTTACAACTCAAAAAGAAATAGAAATCTCAGACAGTTATTTAAAGCACCGTTTTTGCGACACGCCGATACTAGAAAAGCTGGTATTGCGAGGTGCTACTGTACATCCAACTACTATATTTCAAATTTAACTGATTCCTGGGGTAAGA